>PXYN01000247.1:0-188714 GCA_003056585.1 Lecanicillium sp. MT-2017a
CACGGCCCCAAAACACACCGCAAGCCGGGGGGTCCCCCCGCGAAAATTTTAAACGCCTCCCGAAACCTCCCTCCCTTCCCCAACCCCAACCCCCAAAACACCCTACCCCCGCCCCCACCTCCCCCTCCCCTCAACCTTTTGCAACCCCCCCCGCGCACCAAACCCCCTACCCTTGCAATCAACCCCCCTTCCCTGCGCGGCTTTTTACCCCTTCGCCGACCGCGCCCTCCCCCTTTGGAAACCCTTGCCCCCGCCGGACTTCCCCCCCCCCCCCCCCCCTTTGTCTGACGTGTTCGGAACCCCGTGACAACCTCGACGTCCCGCAGCTCAGGCAAAGACGACGACACGATTTGACAAGCCGAGGCGGAACGGCATAATCTCGAATGCAACGATCCGCTTTATTTTATCTGAACATAGAGACGACGATACCCCGATAGACGCAGCATAACCTCGGCCAAAGATGATGCCTTCGGCGCATGTCTACGGACATCACCAGTTCAACCACCAGGGTGGAGGCGGCGGTGGTGAATCAGCCTGGATGCACCAGCAGTCGGCGCATCAGCACCACCCGCAGCAAGGCGGATCCGGGTCGGCTCAGCAGCAGCAGCAACAACAGCAGCAGCAGCAGCAGCACTATGGCCGACTAGCTTCGAACCAATCCAACGCCGGCAACATGGGCGGCGCCTCGCACGGCCAGGAAGCTGGCCACGAGCACATTTCCGAGGACAACCGCCGCACCATGGCGTACATTGCCGATCTCTTGAACGAGAATACCCGTGAGGCGGCGCTGCTGGAGCTCAGCAAGAAGCGCGAGCAGGTGCCCGAGCTTGCTCTCATCCTGTGGCACTCTTTCGGTAGGATACTTCTGAGTATTGTGTGCTTGCTGACAGATTAGCTAATTCGGATTCTATTTAGGTGTCATGACGTCGCTTCTGCAGGAAATCATCTCCGTATACACGCTCCTCAACCCATCGCAGCTCACCGCCGCCGCGTCGAACCGAGTGTGCAATGCGCTTGCTCTCCTGCAATGTGTGGCATCCCACAACGATACCCGCGCTCTTTTCTTGAACGGTACGTCTTTGTTTCAAGGTCGTAGCTGCTACGACTCTGCTAACGCGACTCAGCGCACATCCCGCTCTTCCTCTACCCGTTCCTCAACACGACATCCAAGTCGCGGCCGTTTGAATACTTGCGACTCACGAGCCTCGGTGTGATTGGCGCGCTCGTCAAGAACGACTCCACGGAAGTCATCAACTTCCTCCTCACCACCGAGATTATCCCGCTCTGCCTGAGAATCATGGAGACTGGCTCGGAACTTAGCAAGACTGTCGCCATCTTCATTGTGCAGAAGATTCTGCTTGATGACAATGGCCTCAACTACATTTGCGCTACCTACGAGCGCTTCTACGCTGTTGGCACCGTCCTCAGCAACATGGTGGCGCAGCTCGTCGAGTCTCAGACTGCTCGCCTTCTTAAGCACGTTGTGCGATGCTTCCTTCGGTTAGTCTCTACTTATACGCCTACCGTGTGCGCTGAACTGTCTCGCTAACACATTTACAGCTTGAGTGATAATGCCAGAGCACGCGAGGCGCTTCGCCAGTGCCTCCCCGAACCCCTCCGAGACGCGACCTTTTCGAGCGTGCTGCGTGACGATGCGGCTACTAAGCGCTGTCTTGCGCAGCTCCTCATTAACCTGTCGGACAATGTGGTCGATCCCAACTCTGCAGGCGTCTCCAACATGTGAAGCAAAGGCCAAAGAGCGGAGCTTTCATGAACAAACCATGGTTCGATGGCAGCGTTTGCCTCGAACACTTTTTTTGCATTAAACACGGCGATAATGGAGAAATGGTGGACATTTTATCGTTTATGGTATAATTGCAGAGCGAACAAAAGCGCGGGAATGACGATGTGCGGGAAATGACAGGTGACGTCGCGCAGCATCAATGTTGGCCTTGATTCTGATTCACAGCTGCGCTGGGCATTCCGTTGACGCGCTATTTGCTTTTGAGCGGGAGCGTCAAAAAGTGCCTCTGCTGACTCTGGCTGAATCTAATCAATGCTTTGGAGCTACAACCGTCGACGTCCCTAGTCTTTCCTTCCACTGTACATTGCGAGTTGCTTTTATTTGCGCGGGAAGGACTGCATGTTTTGCATTTTGCTGTCTACCGCCTATTGGCGGTATTTCAGCTTTCTTGTTATCCGGCATTGGTTTTCCTTTTTCGGCCTAACCGGCTAAAAGGCTTGAATTATTGGCAAGTCGAGCGTCGACCGTTGGTTGTGCTCGACTTTCTGCGTTCGGGGGGCGCTGTAGGTTAGTACGTATGGGAGGTCATTATTTTTCTTGGTTTTCCGTTCTCTTCCATTTCTTTTCATTGGGAACTTTGGCGTTGGGAAAACAAACACGGCAAAAAGGGCAGGAGGGGTATGCTATGGTGCGCATGTCTGCAATTTACCTGGACTTTTGACTCATCAGATTGATGCGTCGCAGTAGGGTAGGACTGCGGAATGGGGGGAGGCATTTTGTACATGTAATTAGGGAGTCAAGTGGTAAAAACGAGTGTATTTGTATGATGTGTATTGGTGCTTTTTCGAAAGTGCCTGCTAAGAAAAAGCAATGGAGGTTTTATATTTAAGATGTTATCGTCGTGTTGTAGTTCTGTCGTATACTCTGATTCCAAAATGGTGTCTCACGTACCATCGTATCACTGCTTTCTGAAGTTGTGCTCTCAAGATGATAATAATAAACAGGGAAACTCTCAATAACAGCTATCCCATGCTCTTGCATTTCATATGGAGAGGCAACTGATGTCACTTTCTGCACGCTATGCTTTGATGCATGAACAGTTCTTCACCTTCTCACATTCCTCGCCTCCAAGTCTTTGCAAGTCCATACCCGAGATTTTGGCATACTTGGTACCTCTACATCGACTACGCCGAGTTAACGTTGCCATCAAGGTCACGCCCGGGCCATATACTGGCCACTACGTCCTCACTGAAGCTCTATAAGGAAAGCATGAGCCAGTCGTCGAGAGGCCAAACCAGAACAAGTCTACATCCGGCACTACAGCAGCATTTACCGACACATCCTACAGAATCCTGTGATCTGGGGCTCGTGTGGAGGAACTGGACTAGTCGCCATGGGGAAAGGAGATGCCAAAAAGCACGAATTGCCCGAAATGGACAAAGAAGAGCTCCCTCCCGTGGCGATTTCGGTACAAGGTTCAGGTGGTCTGTTCAGAGGTTGCACTCCCAGGCAAAGGGCATGTTACAGATTCATCGCTGCCTAGAGCTAGGGCCGCATTGAAGAGCGCCAAATTGCCAAAAGGGAGCATGATGGGCATATCGATGGCATGCTAATAGGATCGAGAGGGAGGGGGCGTGCCAGCCACGAAGTTCCATAAATGGGGAACAATGGCGACGGCACTGACCTGCGACTGCGATGGCTTCTTCCGTCACGTTTTCCTGTGCCCGACCCCCCGGTTTCGCACCGTCTGCCGGTGTACTGCAGCTAGAGATGTATATGACGATATCCGGAAGGGCCATCGGGCAACCTGGGGTGAATCTGATTGCTCGTTGGCTATTACCCATGCTAGAAGGATTCCTTCTCGTCGCACACGCCCTCAAACCACCAAGTACACCCCATAGTACACCCCATTCCTGGAGGTAGCGCCCCCGTTTTCTATGCAAGGTCACAAAGGGCCAAGCCACGGCCGCGGACAGTGACAGAGCAACGATACCTGGGGGCTGGACGACACATAAGAGCTACCCGTAGAAGGATCATGGCAAGTTCCGTGGCGGAAGGAGCGGGGAGCTATAGGCTCAGAGGCTTGGCTATTGGGAATAGAGGCCGGCAGAGCCTTGAAGGGGGCGTGTGGCGTTTCGTGCCTTGATTTTTCTCAATGACGGACACATATACTAGAGATGTGAGCGGTTTTATCCTTTCCCCCTTGTTCATTAGATGAGACGATTAAGGCAGTCGCTGGGGGCGAAAACCTTGATGCGTGAGTCTAGCGCGGGAACTCGGACTCCAGATTCCAAAGACCGTCTCTCATGGGTTACTTCGGGGATAGATAGGATCTGTGTAAGGGCGTACAGCCGAAACGACGAGGCTCGGACATGTCGGAGAGAATTGTTACTTGGCAAGGATACTTGGAGAGATACTACACGTTGACAAAGGTGCCTGATGTGTAAGCCAATAGACAGCTCTATCCCTTGGATATTCGCAGCAGAGCTTGCAGCTCGGACTATAAACACTACCGAAGGGGGCGTGAAAATCCGCACGTGTACGCCCACAAGTCGACGCATCTAGCTCTGCTGAGCAAGATGGTGACAAAGCAGGCTGTGAGATTATCGTGGTACCTGGTTCGGGGGGCGTGCCCCAACGAGAAGGCACCTTCAACGGCCAAGAGCGGAAAAGTGAGCTGCAGAATCAAAGAGCCGTATTAGTGTTAGTCTATTATCTTGGCCCTTTTGCTTTTTACTGCTTAGCTCTGGGCGTGGAGGATTCGTGACCGGCAGAGCGGCTTCTCCAGAGTGGGCAGTCCTTCCTTCGCGGCGATATTTCCCACGCAGCGCTTACGTTTATTGTGGGTTCTTGGCTAGGGAGCGCTGTTCGGCAGAGTCGGTAAGGTTCGTTCTGGGATTGCGTGTCTCCGAGATTAGCCGGTGCGAGATGCAGGCTGCTTTAAAAGGAACAGCGGTGTTGGTGATGGCCACCGCCGTTGGGATTGGTGGTGGCTTGCTGTGAAGCCGAGAGGTGGCCGAGGAAACGACGTTGGAGAATAACAGTCGTGATGTTACCAGCTGAGTCATCTGTAATGGGTTGAAGCGGCTGTGTAGGTATCTAACTAGAATTATCGTCTCGTGCATATGCATACAGGGTGTGAACTATGGAAGTCCGATATCCCTGACAGTTGACAACAGCGAGTGGATTGGTCCAGTAGGCGAGGCGAAGCTGTCGCCCAATACATGCCCATGCAGTATTAACAAGCGCTCGGCTCAATGAGAAAAGAGCAACCTCTTCAAAGTACGAGACAGGGCAGAGATCAGCGGCACTCTTGTCTCCGCCTCACAGGGCTGTGTCTCAATCTCACAGCCCCCAAGCTCAGTCCATTGTACCTGGCGACTCCATCACACCAGCTCTTACACCATGTATTCCCACCGATATTCAACGGTAATACGCGTCTACCATGTGCCACTCTGTTGACCGATACCGTCAGCGCTGACGAAGAGCTCTCTCCACTCCACTGAACTCTCTTCCAAGCAAAAGGATGGACCACATGGAGAAACGTGCGTAGTGGTGGCCGTTCTGGACTGGAACTCGGGGCATGCACATGCACACCCCCTCCCCCTCCCTTCATTTCATTGTGGTTGCAAGCGGGGGAGAGTTGAATATGTCGCCGCAATTATGGTCTTACAGCGGCATTCGGGGTGGGTTGGTCGAATTGTTGGTGATGAGGAGTCACCAGTAATCGTGGTAGGAAGCAGCCATTCCTTAGCGAAGCGTATTTATTTCGGACCCTTTTGCTTCAATGGCGCCGAGTGGCAAAAGCTGATGGATATTGATTGTGGTTAGTGGGCGAGGGTGTTGACTGCTATACAGCTGGACACTAATTATTACAGGGTAGAGGCAGAATATCGCCGAGCTTCTCCAGAACCACTACCCTGTTGCAAAATGAACTGCCAAGACTTGGTTGTATACAATAGTACATGTCATTGTGGCTAATCAATGCGGCAGTGGCTCCGGCTGGGTGTTGTAGACATGAGATGCACATGAAACACAGAATGTAGCTGATTCGAATGGGCTATCGAGATTGGTGTATCATGTCCTCGGTTGTCGCGCGCGCCTATTACAACATCACTCCATCCCGGCCTTAGCACTGCGTGTTAACGTGGTGGGTAGACACGTTACACTGGCGCGCTTCCTTGGCCTACGGTGCATGGAACACGCCTCCCTGGCAAACGTTGACAGGTCTGTACTATTGAGTTTCATCCCGTCACGGGCCGAGATGAGGTGAGATGCATCAAAGACGACTGACTCGAGTAAAGAAAAACAAAATTGTTAAGAAAACGAAAAAAAAGCAATTCGCCCCATTTACCTAGTCGACTGTAGTTAGAGCTTTGCACCAAAGTTCATCCGACTCGGTACTCGGGACAACCTGGCAACGTTGTTGAAGGCCACCGTCTACCACAACACCCAGTAGACTGGTCAACCGGTGAGTTTAGAGCCGAGCGGGATGGACGACAGCCGATGTACGCACAGGGCAATAATGTGGGCAGGAATTTGCGACGGGGGGAGCATTCGCAAGTTAGTGAATACGCTACTGAGAAGCGTGTTGCTGTAGTAAAACGGGGGGCTCTAGAGGGGGTCGACGCTCCGGTGGCGTGGTCCAGCCCCCTGTCGCCCCAAGGCCCTGCAGGTACGTGTTAGTTGGAGAAGTTAGCAAACCGTATGCGCATATTACACTAAGTGGCTAGCTAAACTAGTTAGTTAATGGGCAGGGGCAGCTCATCAAAGCTTCGCCTTGGTTGCTGCATTTGCTGTGCGGAAAGTAAAGCTTGGACCATTCTGAATGAAGCATGCAAGTTGGAGTTGAGTGATGCAAGGCTATGGAGTGTAATTATCAAAGGACCCTTTGCTTTTGCCTTTCTGTTAGAGGGCAGTCGAAAGTTGACTAGTGAGTGCAGAGTCGGGTCGACACTGGACGAGTTTGACCCTGTATTGGAGAAGTACAACGTGCATAGCTGAGATATGTAGACATGTATTTAACATTTATAGTGAGAACCTATTGACTTTGATGCTTGGTGTCCTGGAAGTTCTCAAGTTCTCAGAAACATGACCGGTCTAGATGCTTTATAGTGTACGAATTGCATAGTTTTATAGAACATACCCAATGTTCCAATTACA
Source organism: Lecanicillium sp. MT-2017a (assembly GCA_003056585.1). Classification (NCBI taxonomy): domain Eukaryota; kingdom Fungi; phylum Ascomycota; class Sordariomycetes; order Hypocreales; family Cordycipitaceae; genus Lecanicillium; species Lecanicillium sp. MT-2017a. Next base: position 6,908 of record PXYN01000247.1, read on the forward strand.
CTGTTTACAGAAAATACAACTATATCCAAGTGCAACTCAGGTTCCAAGCCTCGGTAGAGAGATTTTATCGGCTGTTATAAATTAGAATCTGCATTCTTATTTCGAAGCAAGGTTTGAATGGCGGCTAATTGACCGGCCCAATGCCGAGGTGCAGAGGGCGGCATTCATTGAAAGCCATCATCTTTCGCAAAGCAAACTGGAACCGGTAAGGGTGGACTAATAATTAAGTTGCCAGACAAAACTTAGTTTCCTTTAGTCATTGCATCTCGGTGTGACTGCGGAGTAGATGAATGCCATGACTGCATAGACGAGGTCAAGATGCTGACATGCAGTCGGCGTATCGCTCAACCAATATGGTGGAGTCCGGCTTAGACCCTTGGTTGCCATCGTCGCCCTATCGCGCGCACTCGTTGGAAAAGGAAAAAGGTTCAACACAGACGGGATCAAGAATGCTAAGAAACTGGCCATCTCTTGCAAACGACATAGCGTGGAAGGGTAGGAGAATGGAGGGGCGTGCAGCTAGGACGAGCATAAAAGCAAGTGGTGAAGTCGAATGGATGATATCTAAAGGAACCTGGTTTGAGCACGAGCCCAGGCTTCGGGATCATGCTGCAATCGATGGCTTGACACTAAATTATGGGGTAAAGTACCACTTCGATGTGCCCAAGTTTATACTTTGCATCAGAACCGCAAATAGCGAGTTACAATCAGGGAACTTCGTTGAGAAAGCTGTCCATTTGTCCGTTGTTCTGTAAAGCAGCTATCATTGCCATCATAGGGTGCGCCGCAAAGCGACAACTGCATCTCGTAACATAACGATCGACGTGTTACCGATGGCAAGGCCACCGGAAGGAAGGAAGGATTCGAGCAAGCGAGCGAATTGGAACTGCTCAAAACCCACTTTCTGTGTAAGTCTCCCAGTTCCAGTTCCGGGCTGATACAGCACGTACGGTGTGGTATGGCATCTTTAGTCGGTGAACCGATGAGCAGGCTGGGTACATCTGATAGAGCTCCGACTCCCTTGTCAAAACCATGTCCCGCTAGTGTCAAGGCAAAAACGGTCGACCGTCCTGCAGTAGCGCAGTTCTCATTGCCAGAAGTGCTACCTCCTTGCGGCGGCCTGCTCAGTACTCGTGCATCATCCTGTACAGAATACGTAAATACCCTAGGCTAAGCTCTGCCCAGACAAGGGGACGTGCTTTGGGTGTCTCGTCTGACCACCATGACTTGTTTTAGGTTGTCCTCTCACGTCACAGCGCGTCATGTAGGCTGGGCTGCCAGGCGAGACGGCCAGCCATTTTGCCGGCCGCGCTGCCGATTTCAGGGCTTGGTTCGCCTAGAACTGCCAAAGTCCCATGTTGCAATGTCATGGCTGGGTTGCAGCAGTCAGGACAGAGAAACCACACCGATTTGCGATGAAGCTAACCCAAGACCGTATAGGGAACTGCGGTCGTCCTCTGCCATTTCGGTAAGGACAGCAAGCCACCTTTACTTCCCCTGGAAAGCATGCCTGCACATCTTCCTTTGGCTTTGACTGGCAGCAGGCCGATGCAACATGACAGGCACCTTGTAGAGCAACGATGTACCGTGCATGATGCTACTGATCTAAGTCGAATCCGGCATTGTATCCTCGTCGATATCCCAGTAGGTGTACTCCGTACTGCCCACCGGATTCGCACCACCAGACGAGGACGCTCTTAGTAGTTTGACTGGGCCTAGTGTGCTTCAGCTTCGTTCGTGGTATCCCGAGCTCGGGTATCACTACGTGCACCATCGTGAATGTACGAGTACGTGCAACACCTTATCACTCTGCGACTAGCTTGGGAATACGTAACGCCACGACGAGTAAAGCTGTCAGAGCACACTTCGCGTAATTGTCAAGTTAACCGAGTGTCGACGCCGAGGCAGCATCGAGCCAAAAACAACGCCTTTTCAGCTCGTGAGAGGCGCATGAATTCAAGTAACGCGTCTGTCAAGCCACACCCAGGTAGTGTGACTTGTAAGGAGTTGGCCATGCGTATCCCTACAAGCCAGATGCTGGATGTGCCTGTTCAGTGCATGTGGCTGAGGCTAAGACGGCTGGCGTCAGGCAGCAGAATTAACTTGAGCCAAGCAATACAGTGGTACCTGGGTCCTGTACCCTGAACAGCAACATGGCAATCGCTAACCTGGGGAACACGCACATGAGCCTGCCACGGTGCTTGGTCCACTAACCCCATCTTAATTCCATCAGTGAGCGTCTCGCCACGCTACAAGTGCAGGGAGGTCGGCTGTCGGTGACCTGTGCCGTGTACGCAGAAGTGATCGACCTAGACGCTAACGATCCTTACAATCGCTAGCCAAACCCAGTCGCCCTCTCCAGCAAGATTTAGTAGCGCTGCTTGTCTTAGGTTCCTGCTTCTGGAAGACCATGGAGCTGGATCCAGAAGGAATCCACCGCAAACTACGAATTTCCTAAAACAAGACATGTTAGCGGGTGCCTGTCACCTCTATGGCCAGAGACGATATACAGGGGGTACGGTGCTCATAGTCCTTGGGAATGCGGCATGTGCATTAACTGACAAATGGTTGCAATTGACTGTCACAATAATAAGTAGTGATGCTATGTATACAGAAAGCCAGTTATTTTTACTTGAATCTTCTGCTAGGTCCAAGAGAAGAGCCTGCGACTCTAGGGTGAAGGGGCTGTTTCCATGCGGTCTTCCTCGTTACTGTGAAATCTCAAGTAAAAGTATATCATAGGAAGATTGGTGGAGAGCACTTTTTTGGTTTAGTCACTGATCAGATACTTCGTTCCTGTTGTAAGCTACATTTTGTCCTAACATGAGCGATCTGCACGCAGCATGTTCCGAAACCCTGGACCATCGATTGTAGCACCCCAAGCCGCTACAATCAAGTGGCAAAATTCCTTAAAGGAACTTTTTATTTACGCTATAATTAGTACGAAAGCGTGTTCTTTCAGAATTCGGACCGTCTGTAACTTCACTCTTCGCTGTGATAAGGAATGCGTGGTATGAAGACAAAGGGTCCTGACGAGTCAGTCGCTTGAATCAGCCGAAACAAGAGGTTGATTCTAGGCGATCGCGTTAGTGGTGTGGTGCCCTGTCAGAAGAAGCGCTAGCCGTGGTTGGTGGTGTGTTCAGGGGGTTCGTTGTTGACATACTGGTAGAAAGCCAGTGCCCAAATGTGGGTTGCCGACGAAGTGGTTTGGTGCCAACGCAAACTGTAGATGAGCAACGCAGCGAGCACCCGAGCGGCCTCGTGGAGACAACGTGCCGGGAGATCAACAGCCGTGATGAGACGCTTCTAGCGTGGGGAACGGCGCCTGCTTGTCCGGCAACACCACCACACCCAAAACCACCATAGTGCCTTGCTAGTCTCTCATAGTCGTCTTGCTGCTGGTCTGGTACTAGTTTTGGGTGGCGTACTGTTTCGGCCGCATCGTCGGCCAAACTGCAATTTGTTCAAATGGCGGACGCCCTTACCCCAGACATCACCGGTAAATGCCGTGAGACAATTTGGAAGTTCTCGCGGGCCACGCTTCCAAACGGTAACGACGCCATGGGTGAGCATAGTAACGTGCCGTAGCAATAATATTTGTACGGCGATGCCCACCACATAACCCCCACGCACTACGAAGGTTAGCAGGAGCCATGCTGCCAAACAGATACGGTATGTACCACTCGAAGAGATAAGGTCACCTCGGTCTCGCTGCGTATTGGCATCCTATGCTGCCCATGGCCCAAGCTTCACCGCCATAGTTTGGCAGTGTAACAATAAGTCTCCGCTGGAAAGAGAGTTTCTAGGCAGAGTTTGGACGATGCTACTCTGTACAGTTTCGTTACAACGTTTTGCGGAGGCGAAAGCATCAACGCCACCAACACAATCTGTCGCAGGCACTGTAGTGGTAGAATTCGACAGAAAGGCCACACGGCCGATACTGGTTGAGCGTTGCTTTGAGCAGGTCTTGCAAAAACGTAGGCCACCTAAGACTCGCGTCTCATTCTCGACGTCAGGCAACCGACTCACGCCAAATCTCTCAGGTGCCGCTTCGTGACTCGCTTGGAGGTGAAAGCGAAGTTACATTGTAATCGCATTGAGCGTTACTAACAGTATGGCTGTTGTGCATGGTGGGCGCTACACTGCTCTGCTCAGGAAAGAACAAACCGGTGGTGGATGCGACGGCCTGGTGGCGGTTTGGGCGGCCGGGGAGCATCGGCCCCACGATTTGGCCACGCCCATGCGTTGCTGGGACACGCCCCGTCTGGGATCAAGACTGCGAAAAAGCCCAGCGACAGCCGGGCGTGGGCTTGACGACGCCCGAATCATTAACAGGGATGCTATGGGCTAGTCGTCTTAGCGCAATAATGACTTGGTGGTTGGTGGGAACTGGAGCCGTCCAAAGCGGCTCCTTGTATGGAGAACTCTGGCAGTTGGGCTGTCTGCCAGCAAGGATGGCGCACGTGTTGCTGTCACAGAGTGGCCATGGGTCCCTTGTGCTATAGTAGCATTTCTAGCGGCGTTGGGGGTTCCGTGCTAGGCTTGTTCTTGCCTGCCGGTGACGTGCATGCTTTGCGACGGCGCTTCCGTCCCTGCAGCCAATATCCTCCAGTCCCAGCCACTTTCAGCGCAGGGCAGTATGAGGACTCGGAGCGTTTCTGGCTACATTGGTGTTCGGCACAACTGTTGTACGAGTAGTTCCCTCGGCGCCAGAATAGGAATGATCGTTATGTTCATGGCCTTAACCTGCCGTTTCAATGATGCCCCCCGCTACTGGCGACAGCCGTGCGGGCGCTGGACAAGACGACCAAGCCACGCGCTGGCTGGGCATTCGACCTCTCCTAGCCCCATCCGCAGGCAGGTACGGAGTACCAGCATGCGCCTTGAAAGACCAGGTGAAGCCACAACGCCATTGCGCATTCAAATTGCTGCTGCCTTGGGCCTTTACTGCCGGAAAGCTCGGAGGAATCCTGGTACGTTGGTGTGATGGTAGCGATCAGAACGGAGTACGGAGTAGCGCGAGGACCATTAGCCCAAAGACACAGTCAATACCTTGCTGGGCCCAGAGCAATGTTGGAAGCCGAATGTACTCCATTGCCAGGCACTTGGCGTCATAGCCCCGAGGAAGCATGGGTTGTTTTCGCTGGGCTCCGTACTTCGTACGGAGTCCCTCAGCCATTTCGGGGCACTCGGACCGCAGTTGATGTGATCAGCTCGGGCGTGCAGCGGTAGGTGACACTCGTTTGTCATTGACAGCTTCGCCTCAGCCGACCTCGCGCTATTTAGAGTGTATGAGAAAGGGCGAGTCCTTGTTGTTATACTCGTACTACTGCAAGGGCAATCGTGCAGATGTGGTTGCTGTGAAGCTTCCTCTGTGGCAGCAGCTTAGACTTTGCAGCCTTTGAGGCTCTTCAATTCTTCTACGGCCCCTATGCTCGCAGGCTGTCCCTAGTCGTAATAATGATATATTGGTCCGACTTCGAAATTGCTGCTGCTGAAGCTTCAATCACCCTCCAGAGCGTCTGCCAGATCATGGCGCGCACACATGAATTTTTCCTGCGCACCCGCGCTAGACTGGGGTACGGAGAGCATTGCCCGTCGCAAAACGAGTCAATTTCGGACTCTGTGGTTTGAACTGTATTTCGAGCCGTTCAGAATACTATTTCGTAACGCCGGACGCGCGTGTAATGGCTGTACGACAGGTACTTTGACCATGGGAGTTGCATTCGGGTGCAGAGCCCACGCCCATCCCACGCCCATGTGGAGGTTCGTTTGCTGGAGCCCAAGACTCGCGACGAGCGGGCCAATCACAGGCGTTCTTGTACGAGGACCCTTGCCGCGCTCTCTCCCCATGTGTGCTACTCACTGTGGCCCGACTGTTCAGGGGCTCCCAAGTGCCGGCCGGGTAGCAATATTGTAGTGCCGCACTAAAATCAATGGCCTTCGGCACGCATGCAAGACAGTACAGTGTTCTACCGCCACCGTGTCGGACTTGCACGTGCCCATTAAGTACGGAGTACTCCATACAAACTGGATATGCTCGTCCTTAGGTATGGTAAGGGGAGACCGGTACGCAGGCACTCCGTAGGGGGCTGCCCTGAAGCAGCATCTCAAACATGGCATTGACGGCCACCCTTGAAATGCTGCGCAATGGCAAATTATTTTCCCCCAATCCGGGCAAGAATAGGGCTGAGGACGGGAAGACAGGCGTTGATCTGGCGATCAGCCGGGGTGCCACAGGGGCTGTCCGCCTGCGCAACAGGGCGTCAGGGCGTCGAGTATGCAGGTCTCAGTGGGCAGCGACATGCATTACAGGGCCTAATACAGCTGTCTCTTCAGCATGCATGTAGCAGTGACCAAACTCTGTAGGCAACATGACTTCATATTTGCGGGAATGGCAGTGCGCCAGAAAGTATCATGTACCGGAGACATTCGCTCTGGGCAGGCAACTTAAAGTGGGCAAAGCAATCTGCCGGGCAGCTCCAGGGGTTGGTCTCGCCTTGCCCGCACCACATCCGCAGTGTGAGGGGTAGGCCTTCGGCGTCGCCGAACAACCTCTTGCTCTACATCGCCCCCATGCGTGCCGCCATTTCGCCCATCAACTTTTACTTCTTCTGTTTTCGGCGCCATTATCAGGCAACCTGAGTGTGTCTGTAGACCCCTGCTAAGTAGATACATAGTAGCTGGGCAAGACGGGGCTGGCGAGAGGCGGATAATGTCCGAAAAGACGGTGATTGATGATGTGTACGTTCTGTGCGAGAACTGAAAATTGACCCCCACCTCACCTCCTCGCGTCCTGTTTTGAGCTTGGGACTATCTTGCATGTGCTAGCTTAATACCATGCTTCTATCAGTGATTGATATGAGAGATTTAGTGCTCCCGCCACATGCTGCCGGCCGCCCAATGCGAATGTCTTTCGGATGAGGCGCGGATACAACGATAGTGTCGGTGAAGGCGCATACATCTGTCGTTCTAGATGCCCGCATACCGCGCCGCGAACCGCTAACGAGTGGCAAAGGCAACGGCGCAGGCACTACGGCACGGCCTATCGCCTCCAGGTGCAACGACAAGTTAAAGGCAATGGCTGCTGGACCGCCTCGTACCAATGAGGAGCTGTAGACCTACACCAGCCCTACGGCAATCCGCTCGTCCGCTGGAGTGGGATGGATCAACTGTTGCAGCCCGCACCCCCGGTCAAAGGCTAAATAACAGGCACAGGGCAAAGACCAGCCGAATGTCGTCAAATCCGCCCTACCGTCTTACATGGCAAGAGTACCTTCGTGGGGTTCAAGCGCACCTCCCTGCGGCAGTCCGCGACTCATGATGGGGACACCAACAGTCTGGTTTCGCCAGATCGTTTCCTCCATCTCACCCGGATGCCGACCTTACCGACCAGATAGCGGGACGGGTTGCGGCTTACTGGCCCGCTCCAGCATCATGTCGGCTGTGTCCTGGGAACTAAAGCTCAGGCTGCATAGCTCGGTCTCGTGCCATTGTGCAAGCCCAAGAGACAAATGATTCTGAGGTTGCTTGAAAATTGTCCAGTGTATCTACTAAGCCTCCAAAGCCGTCCTGAAGCCACACCGGCTTGCGCATTGCCATGGTAAAATGGTATATGACTTGACGACACCAGCCTAACCAGGGCCTCCCTGACTGAATTGATGACTAGAAGAAAGTCAATTATAAAGTCAATTACAAAGGAATTGGAAGCGTTCCACCATAGTAGCCAAGCACCGCCCCAATGATAAGCCTCGAGGTGCATTGCAACTGCGGAGCACATACCTACTCAAAAGGTATCAGAGTGGCATCTTCCACCATCATTAGGCACTTGCTAAAATAAACTCGCCAGTCCACGTTGGTTGGTCAGCCAAGCGCCACGTGATGGCAAGTATTTATGCCACATTTCACCGGCCTGGTGTGAACTCTGATTGTCCGCCCCACGGCCCATCTACCACCACACACCCCCACCACTTCCCGCAACTTGGCCACTGACCTGCTGCTCTGCTCCCCAAGACTCATTTAACGACTTACTACTTCGAGCCATCTGCTAGCGACTGGGCAAAGTGGGTGAGGTAGAGAAACCCACCTGCTCCATGTTCGGGTCCGAATTGAAGTCTCTCCTTCGTCACAAAGTCCCCGGAGACGAACTCTCAAGCTGCTCCGTCAAACGCCATGGCGGCAGTTGCCATTTCTCGCCATGTGGCACGCAAGCGTGCAACCTGAGACGTTCGGAAGCTCTCCGATGCCCCTTCCCTTGCGAGTAACCAATAAATGTGTAGCCCTGCAAAACCGGCTCTGGCTGATCTCAGGCCAAACCTAGTGCCAATACTGGTTTATTCGTCGTGCCCGTATACAAGCGGACATCGAGGCAACGCCAAGGATCACCTGGTAACTTCGGCTCTCGCTCGGCTTGCGGTGCCAGCCACCACCCGTACAGTTACCACGAGCTTTGCCGCATCAAGTCATGTCACCACTGCAGTTGAGAATCCGGCTGGCAAGTCTCTTGGAGTATGGAGTGCTGGCACTTCCACCTGGTACATCGCGACGCCTCCCGTGCGTGACATTGCCGTCTTTAGTAATGACCACCATTGCAAGCTGCTAGCTACCAGCAACCTCTACGATGAAGCACAAGGAATGAGCTCGCCTCAGCGCTGTTGCCCTGTCATCTCTCCAATACCATTGCCGGCCAGCTCTTTGATAACAGATTAGGCTAAGGAGAGAGACTGTACGAATAGCGAGCCCAAGTGGCCTACGGACCGTCACCAAAATACAGCTCTTGCTTAACCAGTCCAGCAGCATATCTCTCTTCGTAACAGTCCTTCTATGCCACTCTGCCAACAAGCACCCCTACGGCCACGGAAAATTAGGGTCCGGACCACCTGGGTATCCTGTCGAGGTGTGCATGGTACGCATGTTCCTCTGTACCCACCACAGCTGCCGCGACTTTGGGCAGCAGCTTGCATGGCCCATTTTCGCAGAGGTACTCACTGGCCACTGACGGCGACCCCTGGCCACATTGGGCCTAATATGGTCACTTCGTGCGATTCCAACCTGCGGCGGAAACTCGTTGTGTGCTGTGGCTGGGACGTCTGCCAGAGAGCTGAGGGCATGGGACGTGGAGCAGTCGGCACGTAGATCAACGCATGACAGCGGGCTAACCGCGCGATGCCGGTTACAACTCGCCGCCGGCACCGTGAGTTGAAACAGCACAGGCACCTCCCATGGTCTGGGAGTCTAATATGTCGAGCCTCACTACTCAGCTACGCGATGTTGTCAGAGCCATTGATTCACAGCTTCGCCTATGACAAACCACGGTCCGTACAAAGTCCGTGAGGGCGCTCGTCGCATTCTGTGCTTCACCCAGCACTTAAATGTGAACCCATATGAAAGCCCTCAACCAGGACAATTGGCGGCAACGATATGAGTGGTGATTTTCTGCTCTGGTTGGCTTGCAAACCAAAATCGCTAATATAGAGGCAAAAGAAAGGTTACAACACACCAGTACGGTGTGACAGATACACTTCAGACTCAGTGGTGGTGGCGTGGGTGGGCAGCTTTGCCTGCCCCAGTAGTGCCACTACGAGTAACTGTGCGGCAACATATACGGCCTGCTGGCGCTGCCTTGTAATGGAGGCCATGAAAATAGCAAACTACTCGTAGCTCCGTGCTCGGTTGGCAAAGAGCAACCCTAGAACACAGAACTGCGAGCACGCTGATATGGTCTGCCTTGGGCAGCAGCTTCAACAGGCCTGCTCCGGGTGTGGCCGCGACTTCGATATCCACTCCAACAGGATTCCTTACCCCCAGACTTGGCCTGAAATAAGGAACTGCAGTCCTGGCAGATGATTGGACTTCAGCCTGCTTGCTATTTCATGACGATAGGTCTGCCCTCGACGAGTAATATGTTGTATACCTCGTGGAGGGCTGCTCCTCATAAGCGCCCTTGAGAGATGAAGCCCGTTTGGGTGTAGCATTTGGGGGCGAAGATAGTGGCTCTGTCCGAGCTGGGCGAGGCTCTCGGACACAGATCCTGGTGCTGTGTTTTGCCCCAAACCAACACCCGTGGGGGCCGAGTCCAAAGTCCTGCGGACTGCTTGACAAATTACAGGCACCTGCCTTTCCGTATGAAATAGCAGGGCTGAATGTACTCCTGCAACGGAAGCGTCACATTGCAATGAACGTCACAAATTTTTCGTTAGTCGGAGACATACGAGGCTATCAGCTGGCTGCACTGCCGATGGTTTGCGCTAGCAGCATCCCCGTCGCAATCTCTCTAGTGGCCATCAATTCCATGGCCTCTGCAAGTAGCGGTGCTCCAAGTCATCTGCCACCGCGACCCGTCGTCTAACAGTCATGGCGTATGCACACATGGTCATAACGGGTTACGTACCATAGTATGTAGGCTGCTCGCCTCGCCTGTGCCGCCAAGAGGCATCTGGGTCATTACCGGACGGATGCCCCGGATAGAATGTGAGCGGGAACTTCAGGCCGGAACAAAACAGCTTAAGCCGTGGTTTCAATGAGCTGCAGGGCAATATTAACATACAATTCACGCTCTGTATACGCTCCTGTTAATGTCATCACCTTTTCGCAATCACAAACAGAGAACAACCCCAGCCGCACTGTCGCTGTGCAAGGCTCGCGAATGACGCAGTATTGGGTTGAGGCGCAGGGCGCGGCCACACCAATAATGTCCTGGCCGGCTGTCGCTTGGCCAAGACGGAGACCAAAAATACACGCCATGACAAAGCATCAACGGCAGGAACTCGTAATACTCTTGCGGCCGCAGCAAGGCACACAGCACACGACACAGTCAAAACCAAGGCATTCTGCTTTGTTATTCCAGAAGTCCCAGCTGGATGACACTGGATAGCACGCAGGCAAGGCACCTAAGGATAGCACGCAGGCAAGGCACCTAAAACTCACAGTAGCGTATAAGACTGAGTTTTTTGGGAATACAGTATTCACCTCACAAACGTTGGACATCCCTCCAAACCAGGTACCAAAAATACTTCAACAGATTTTTCGGAATTCAAAGATGCATTCGCCCGTGTCGTGTAAAGTCTTGCTAAATGTCCGCTCCGTTTTGGAATATGTCAAGCAGCTAAGCGAGCTGAGCCGTCCATTGCTATCTGCCACCTTAATTTTACAGGACGCGGAATTACTTTGCAGTCGCAGGCTACGAGGTCTATCTCATATTGGCCGCTAGCGAGTCCAACGCCGGAGAGTATCGAACGAAGTGAGCAATGGAGGCATGACCCCTGCGAGTACTACTCGTAAGTACTAACTACCTACGCATGGCCCCATCTCCAGATTCAACGCTGGAACTCGAGTCTATGGTAGGGGAACGTGGGCCTTTGCTGGATATCGCTGGCGGGTCAAAAGCCAACTTTTACCATTTCATTTCCAGCTCTAAGTGCCGCTAAACAATCGATGAACCTTCTACGGCGGCTTCTGGCACGTACGAGTAGCGGTCTCAGGCTCAATGGCGCCGACCGAAGCCCCCCGGTTGGGATTCCATTTTGGGAGCTTCGTGTTTCTCTAAAGTACCCCGTGTCTTATCGAGCCGGTGAGACATGACCAACACGAGCCCTGCCATTCTGCTCGTACACATATCCTCCGTGCAGTACAACCTGGGCTGCCCGGCCTTTTGTGCCCGCGCTTGGGCCGCTCTTGAGTGGCCAAGAAGCCGCACATGGTAGGGAATGACATTGCCTGCCGACAGCCACCGGCATTGCCATGCGGGTAGAGACGCTGCGGATGCGATGACATACAATTTGCCCAAATTTGCCCGCCTCTACTACAGCGGTAGCCGCCAAGTGGATCAAGAGGGACTCTCCAACGACACTTTGCCCTTTCTCGTACAGCCCAGATGCTCATTGCACTGCGCTAGTCCACAGTCTAGTAGCAGGCAGAGCGGCAGAGCAGCGTGGTGATTCCTGTCACCCCTTGGCCCTTGGTACGTACCACCGACAGCCTGGCCTGGGAAGGCCGAACCACTAAAGATGCCACCAGCGGGACGCCCTGGCCCCCCACGAGGTTTTCGGTGCCGGTGCAATACCCTGCGCGGGGGTGTCGAGGAACAAAGTTGCACCCCTTCTGCATCCTTGCTCCCCGTCCCGACCCCCCTGGCAGTACCAGATCCGCTTTGCAGTCCAAAAAAGTGGCGAGCGAGGAAGGCAACCCCATAGGAGGGAGATCTCCCACTTGATGGGGGAGGGGTGCGTGGTATGGCACCGTCAATGGCCTGCAGGATGAAGGCACACACCTGCCTGCCGCAGACAGGACGAAAGCCCGTGGTGTAACACCGCGTTGTACCTCTGGCAGCCCTGCGAGAAGTCGAAGAACCACCTTCCCCGATACCCTTGAAGGAGGGTGTGTTTAGACCTCAGGTCGAGGCGTGTGTTGGACCATGGGTGGGCTGCGGCCACGCCTCGTCCCTCGAAGTCCGGCAGACAGTGAACGCTCTCACGCAGCCACGAGATATTTAAATCTACAGCTTCTCCCACATGGCTTGAAGGATCTGGCCCTACCATCTGTATCCATCTCAACCTTGACGATTCCTAGATCTTGCCTGCCAAGACAAGAACGCTGCAGTCATTGAGACTCATCGACAACTCTTTACGCACAAACGTCTTTTATTGTGCTGTACGTTGGCTCGTCTCTGCTCCCAACGCTACGCCGAACCCGCCTTCCCCATCTTTTGGCCTCTGTCGCCCGTCTTCTCTGTCCCGGCCAAACTACCTTCAGCCGTTAAAGAGCAAAGCGTGTATTGACACACAACGAGACGACCTTTCACATCCAGCATGTCCGTTTACAGCATGCAACAACACACATACATGTACACCATGCCGCAGGCGGCTGGTGCGCCTCCCCGGCAATACTCCTCACACGGAACTAGCAGCGCCTTCAGCAGCTCCGCTCTGCCAGACGAGGACTGGACAAAGATTTCAGACCTTGCTGAACGCCGCCGAATTCAAAATCGCATTGCCCAGCGAAACTATCGTATGTTCCCTCCTCTCCGGTTTGCGGTATGCAAAGACACACGACACTAACCTGAGACTCTTGTCCTGTATAGGCAAGAAGCTCAAGCGCCGCCTTGAGGACCTCGAACGCCGCGCCGGATCTTCTGACGAGGCAGAGGGTGATAAGCCAGACACACAGACGACGCCGGCATCGTCGACGACGCGCAGCACGAGCCCGACTAGCAAAGTGACGAAGCGCACCTCTGCAAGCAAGTCGCCCAAGGCTACCAAGTCTGCTGCGATTCCTATCCCCGTCAAGCCCGTCACACAACAGTTTACTCCCCCGCTGGAAGCGTCTGACAAGCTCTCTATGGCCCGTTCATTCGAAAACCAGGAGCGTGACCTTTCACCGCCCATGTTCTCGGCATATGGCACCTATCCCGCCCCAGACGACCTCATCCTCCAGCCGTACGCAGCGGCGCAACCTTACCCGACCATGACGACCGCGGACCCGTACCCAAGCTACCTTGCTTCAACATCATTATCAACGGGCGTAACGTCCTTGTCGCAATTTACGGACCCTTTCATTAAGCGTGAAAGCTACTCGAGCGCTGGCGAGGACACCATGGGCAACCTCTTCAACAACTATAGCTTCGCATCGGCAATGGACATGAACAGCTACTGTACATCACCGACAAATGCCGCTCCCAACGTGAGTTTGCCCACGGGTACCGTCTCCCAGCCACGAAGAATGCAGTCGCTGATCTGAAATGCAGACTCCTCCTCTGTCGCATTCATACGGCCAGTCGACGACTTGCTCCGAGACTGGATTCGAGTACCCAACCACACCTCTCTCAATGCCCGACTCGCCCGGCATGGTGGGTCAGTTCTGCCAATAAAGCGGAAGCTGAACATAAATGTCTTTGTTGCATGGCGAGGGTTCCGCTCGCTGTGCATGAAGACTGTACTATTTTCGGGGCCAGGCGGATCTGGGGTGGCAACCACCGAGAGCGACGGGCGCATCCTTGCTGGGCAACACACTCGAATACAAACTCTCAAACCCGCAGACCTCATTAACACACCACACCCCTCCACCCCAGCAAGGATGGGCTCGTTCGTCCGCAGGTAGACAAAATAGGGAGACGGACAGTTGCACACAGCATTTTGTATATAGTTGATTTGTTTTATCGGGAGACGGCGAAACGGCTGGAATGACTGGGATACAAGGGAAAAGGAAGATTTGCCGAGGGCGGCTTTATATTCATTGGATTTGTTCACTTTTTAAGGCTCTTCCGCAGGAACAGTTTTATATCATGGCATGGCGATTAGGGAGCAATCTTTGGCTGTATTTACTTTACTTTTTTTTTTTACCTTCGCTCTGCTCGAAAGCAAGAAATACAAAACTATCGAGATGTACTTTTAACACATGTTGCGCTCCCTACTCTTGTGTCAGTCGTTGCCGCGCAAAGTTGCCTCAGCTGAGGCCGCCTTGTCTCGCAGGTCTCTTATTTTTAGAATATACAGGGATGGCGGGCAGCTTAAGAGGCAACAAACTCAAAGGCACCACCATCGGGCAGGCAAGACACTCGCCGTGCGTCGACTTCCTTTTTCGACGTCTTTGCCGTCTTCCATTTTGTCTCGGGGGTGTTGCCCTGTCGCTCCAAACCACCCTTATTGGCCCTGTCCGCCGCCCCGTGTCTGCCTTGTCTTTTCGGAGCGATCAACGCTCCGCATTGGCTCACACGACGGCCCGCCCGCCTGGCAGGGCCGCAAAAGAGGAAATGCCCGAGGGGTGCTGCCTTGTACTACGAGGAGGGAGAGACATTGCCTGGCGATCAGAAGCAACACCGAGGCTGAGCGATAGAAGGGGGGGGCCGCGCCCATCGAGTGTGTGGTGGACAGGCGGCTGAGAAATGCGAGGTCTACGGGGTACGAGAATGGGCGCGAGGTGTGAACGTCATCGGGGCCACGAGGCAACCTCTATGGACGTGACAATATGCACAGGGCGGAAAGAACCATAATTGCTTTCTGCAGAGGGGGGAGACATACGTGGGAGAATGCGGGCGTCGCTGCGTAGTACCAAGACTGGGCTGAGCTAGGCTGAGAGAGGGTGTCGGTGAACTTGCATGTCATATACAGAGTGTACAGTACTAGTAATGCAGGACCTTACGCATGTTACCGCAGTTTACAATTACGGCGCCAGTGCGCTGAGGCTGCGACCTCGAGGTGACCCTTGAAGCCCTTTACCGTGACTTACACGGTCTAGACGCACAAGATACACTTATCTGCTCTATACCATCATGACCTTATGCCAGGAGCAGTGCCTGCTACAGAGAGCAAATGAAGCAGTACAGTACGAGAAGGTTGCATCCTCTCGGCGCCGTCCAGAGCCAGGTCGTATGATCAAAACACGAAGAGACCGATCGTTGTTTCGGCTGTTGGGCAAATCGAAAGGAAGGCGAACGCCGCCCCCGCCCGCTCCGAGCAACACACCCATGTCACTCGCGCGTCTGCGCCGCGCTGGGGGCTGAAAAGCCCGTGGTAGCGGGTACCCATAGTGAACGAATGGACGAGTTAGAGTGCAGAACAGCCGAGGTTTTGGTGGGCCCATCAGAACAAGACTAGGGGGTGTAGCGGCACTCATAGTGGTTGTTGTTAATGTTTAGCGTGCCCGGTGACATTCGACGAGGCACCAACGCTGCTTGGGGGCCGCAGGAATCTTCGGAGACGGGGGCCTCTCTGTCTTGCGGTACAGGGGGGCCGGCAGACGACGAATACGCTCTGGTTACATGGTAGGGATGGCCTTGAACTGCTCGTAGGCTACATGTCCCTATCGCGGCTGACTCCGGCGGCCGACAGCACTCTTACATAGTCGATCCACCATTGAACAGAAGAGAGCTTGTTGCTATGAGAGACGCGCTTTGTGGTCTGTTCATAGACCATCATAAAGAGAAGAGCACGCCCAATCCAGAGTCCAGAAGGGCTCCCAGGCTGCGCGAGGCCGGCTTCTGTGCAATCTTCTAAAAAGCCAATGGCTCTCGCGGAACGTAGGCCCGGCGCTCGCTCGCAAGCCATTCCGACGCCTGGTCACACCATAGAGCCAGCTGCCCCCAGCTAGCGCATGAAGAAATCGTTTTTGGGCACTACTCGTACACGTCACGGCGCCCGCGTCTTCGGGCAGGAATAGGTTCCCAGCAAGGTACAGAAGCTTCCAGGGAGCGCCCCGCCGGCTGTCGGGGACCATTCTTTTGTTGTACATCAGTGGCCACGAGAGGACAAGGCCGCCAGAGACCCAGCCAAGCAGAAGGGGGCGTGAACGAGGCGCTAAAGCGGGTACGGAGAGCTCATCCCGGCCTATGGTGCACTGCACGCTGTCGCAGTACCGGGTTTCCGTCTTGTCCGGTGTCCGGGTTTGTGTTATGTTGTCGGAGACTTCTTGACGAGAGAGTGGCTGGCAACGTCTGTAACGCGGAGGGCAATAATTTAACATTGCTTCTATTGATATACATTAAGGGGTTGATGTGCTTGTATTGACAGCTCTGAGACTCGCAGGCTGCGGGGAGTCGGCTACACGCCGTGTAGAGAACTAGATGCGCCAAAGATCAGGCTGGGTCTAAACCATCTGTGGTCTGAACGATGCGGTGCTGTCTTCGTCGTCTTTTTTCTTCTGTCCTATGTATTTCCGGTAGCGTTGCTTTCATTGCTGCTCGCGTGAGTGCTATTAGATGTCCCTCGCGGGTCAATTTACCGTCTGTTTCGTCAGGCTCTTCCAGTATGTATGGGGGGTCTTCAGTGGTCAGGGGCAGCCTGAGCCCTTGTTTTGCAACACCCCTCACCCCAGACGCCAGCACTTCAAGGCCCCCCAAGAATTCGATATGGGAGAGTCCCGCCGCCGTGGCGTGCCTGGCGCGAACCGGTCCCATTCTGCGCTGCTCTGAGGCAGTACAGCGGTCGGCTGTGCGCCCCCAACCTTGGCATCCGCTGTATGATGAAAGAGGCGTTCGCTATTGAGAGGTGGGCATAGAGCAAGCTAAAAAAGACACCTGAGCGACTAGACTTTGTGGATGCGGCGGTCAGTAGTAGCTTCCGAATGCCTTATTAGCAGACACTAAAACTTAGAAAGGGACGCTAAAGTGGGAGACGCCATAAACAGCCAGATTAGGAAATGCAAGTGCACCCAGCCAGTTTGGACATGCACTGCGAGACACTGGAGGTTGGCAGGGCTGTGTAAACGACGGCAACATGCTGTTGTGTTCATCTCTTTGCGACGGGCTTAATAGTACCGCGTTTCCAGAGTCCGGCCGGCCTGCTTCCCCATGAGGACAGTCCCGATATGTCCGTGTCTAGCAACAGATCCATTGGGGGCTGCAGGATTCAAAATGTGATCGCGCCCTCCAACGGCATTCGCGAGGGGCCAGATCCTTTGTAATAGTGAATAGCGAGACGTCCAGGGGGATGATGTAGTTTACACATGCAGAGCAAGATTCGTACGTGGCATGGCTGGCTCCATAGGGCCTTGTCCGTTGAGTATGCAACGCCAGCGTAGCATGCCCTGGCCAGTCAGTCCCGCTGGTACCTCGCGCTGTGGAGAGGGCGATGGCGTAGCAAAGACGAAAACACTCGCAGGATCGAGATGCATACCTCGCCAAGAAGCCGGTGCTAAAGGAGGCGTGCGTGAACGATGCAATGTTGCGTGTCTTGTACAAAGTAGCATGCAAGGCTCGAAGCGCCCCATGTTCCTTGAACTGGCATCAAGAGCAGACCCAACAGTGCATGGGCTACGTGCAACAGAGGATCCAGAATATGACCGATTTTGGACCATCGAAAGAATGGGCGGACCAAGTGCACTGATTAACCGAAAATATACATTGGTGGCGTTGAACGACTTTTCCGCATGACCAGCCAATGTCATTACTTAATGGTGCTTCACGGTATCACACTATAAAGGTTTCCGGGAAGCCTGGCTTGCCGTGGCTTGCGCCTTCCTACGAGTTCAACCACCCAATGATTAGCGGCGGACGACACCCGACAAGACCTCGATCCCGATGCCCGAGAGCCAGCCTACCTGCAGTATACCGTAGTAAGCAACCGAAGTGCATGGCAGATCCCGAGCCTTGTCATTCGCGTCGAGGTGACTCGCGCTACGAGTATAGTGCCCCTCACGTCCTGGATGTAATGAGCAAGTTACTGTAATTGCGTATACTGAGCACATGGTCGACATGCGACCAACTGGGGCGGTCGCTTTGACAGCTTGCACACCACTGTGGACATGAGAAGATCACTTCTGTGTTTCGTTTAGGTCGCATATAGGGGGTTCGCTCGAAGCGGCGGTAAGGTTACACTCGGCAGCCTCAGCTGGTAGTGGTACGCAAGGACGACTATTCTGAGCCGGATCTGCAACCGGTCTCCTGCCAATAATAGCGCAAGCTCGCTGCACCGCGCTAGCACGGTAACAAGGCGCGTATACAAATGTACACAGTACTCATACATAATGTGTTGGTGGGTTGCAACGCTCAGCTCTCGCTTTCCTCGCACCGATATACGTGGTGCTACAGTAAGTCCATGGCTTTCGACGGATAGTGACCAAGAATTATGCCACCATGTGAAGCAAAACGGCGCGGAGTGGCGTATTCCTTCCCGGGCTCAATATAGAGACACCGTCCCGTGCAATCAGGAAACATGAATTCAAGTTTTGCAGGATTTCCTGCGGCTTGGAGGCGTTTCGCGGCGCCGAGACGGATTTTATTAGAATACCGAGCAGGGGATAACTCAGTCTAACATACTCGTAGTTATCCGATAAGTCTGATCCAAAATAGGTAGGTGGTTTACCTTGGGACTGCCGTGCCCACCGCCACCAGTACCTACCAACGAATGACGTCTCTTCAGGCAGTCAGAGGAGTGCACTACAAAATGCAGGTCAGTGATTTAGGAGGAGGCGTTTGCGCCGGACAGGCCGACAGGAAGCGCATGCAGAATAGGTTCCATTTCCAGGCATCCCATGAGACGCCCCTAAAGAAGTAAAAGGCGAACGGGACGTGGCTTGTATCGTCTGCCCGCGTACTTGTACAGACAGGGAACATGCATGGGAGGGTTACATGATGGTAGCTGTAGCCGCCGGCCGACCATGAAGGGCAATTCTGCCGTACGCCACTGCGACTGGGTTCACGTCGCCCTCTGTAGTCCGCAGCCCCCACGGAGGATGCGGTCACTACTAGGATATTTCGTGCTGGCGGTGAGTTGGTGCTGGACCGCGCGCTTGTTAGGTGGACTCTGGCCATCCTCTTCTTTGTAGGTGCTTCCCGCTCCTCCCCGGTCTCTCCCCGGCCAGTCTCAGGGACGTACGTGGTGGGCGAGCGGGATATCAATCAGACGAGGGAGTACTTCGAGACGGAGTACGAAGTATTCCCTACTCTGCGGCGACATGCGGAATGCAGAACGAAGCTTCCTCTGTAACCAGCCGTCTTTCTATTTTCTGGTGAGCTCGTTTATCCATCGTCCGGTATAGCAACGGGCGATGGCCGCAAAGGCCTTTCGGCATTGGTACAGCTTTCCGCGGATAACACGCTATGAGGACTTGGTACACCAAGGTCCCCCAGTCACCCACCACTCCGTAGCCAATGGCGAGCTGCAGTGTACGAGAATAGTGTGCGGGACTTGAAGAAGCGCCCCAGCGGTCGCGGCTGTTTGACCCCAAAAACAGATTGGTGGATAGTTTGGGCATCTGCATCTCTGCACACCCCCTCGCGGGAACCACTTTTTAGTCATAGCTTACACAGTTCGCTACACAATGGCCATGGCAGCAGGGTGTCTTTGCCTATGTCGTTAAGTCCGCACCGGATTCAACGGTCCTCTTCTGGTGGAATCACAGCACACGTGGTGCCGGAACGGCATTACGGCAGGGAATATACAGCGGTACCGCTCTTTACTGGTTGTTGAACGTACACTGTCCAAGAGAACAGGTTAGAATTTCACCTTGTCAGAGAGCGGGTGCAGGTCTTCCTTTTGACGGGATTTGGAGGACAAGAAGCTTACAGGGGCCATCGGGAAGGGTTTAAGTTTGATCAGGCAATATTCGTCGGTACCCCTGTTTCCTTGGCTACTCTCGAAAAGTGCCGTTATAGGGTGGACTCTCAGTGGAGAGGACGCTGCGAGCCCGGCGTTCCTCTGCCGAAAGTGTCTGGGCTGAGTAAAGAGCACGATTTCTAATTATAACGTAAACTCTGTCTTTTTGGGCCTTGGAGAATTAATCGGTTATGTAGTTACCAAACAGCTCGACTACAAACAAGGCTATTAAATGTCACTGCAGTTAGTCTCGTCTACGGGCTGCGCCATGTAACCTGCGAAAAAGGTTATTCTCCTGCTACACAACAGAAGAGACGACAACGCAAGAGGTGAGTAGGGGTGGCGTGCAACCTGGAAAACAAGCAATTGTCTCCGACGTAGACGTGCATATCTAATACTGCGCTGTAGGTATATGGAGTAATAGCTCTTGCATGTCTGCATCTGCAGCCCGTTCGCCGCCACGACGTCTGTACCTGGGTGGCGTGGGCTCCGTCGCTTGACTTTGCCTTGCAGCGTCTCGCGTCCATGGACTTTGTCGCACTAGCAGCGGCTAACCTGTACGGAGGCCCCTTCTGCAGCAACGGCACTCACCAAAGACATGCACACACCCCTCCCCAGTATCCCACTGCCTAGCGCCGTGCTCGCAGATGGCTTAGAGCGAAGTAACCAGTCTAGTGCTGGAAAAGGAAGCGGCCGTGGGTGGCATGCATAGCCGGACAAGGGGTTCGGGAAGGGTTGACACCACGCCTACGCCCCCTCCAATCCAGGTCGCTGGAAAGTTTAAACCCGCTACGCCATCTGTTGTGTACAGCGACAACATAGCCTGGAATGGGTCCATGTAACGCTGTAAACGCCCACGGGTTTTGCAGGATTTTGTGTCCGATATGGCTGCCATGGGTGTCTTCAACCGAAAGTCGCGGGCGTGAAAGAAACAAAAGACCGAGTTTGTCTTTGCAGGATTCCCAATAGTGTCACATCGTGCAGAGATCGGCTGTGTGGCGGAAAACTTTGTGGGCTAATTTCTGCTTGTAATTATTCACATTCGAGGCTCTATGGAGTTAGCAACGGCCTTTGGATATTTTCCTGGCCACAGGTCCGTATGACTGCTACTATTGGAGTCTCACGACGTTTAAACTGCCCTCGTAGCCGTATACGTTCAAGTCTGAGGTGGTGCTTTGACATGTTTGACAGCTGCACTGCAAGTTCTCCAACCGAGGATGGCAACATAATGAGCATGATTTTCGCTATCAATCAGCCAAGAAAGAGTATGCGACGGCGTGGTTCGATGACGTAGTTATACATGTGCGGTGGCCCCGAATGCCCCAATGGCGGTTGGTGCATTGACGCTTTGCCGGTGGTTAGAGAGTGGGCTGCAATGTCACTGGCTGGGACCTCACGTAGATTTTCGAGCGATTGACCAGGTACGGATGTACGGAGTGAGCTAGACAGGATATAGCATTCGGAGTGCGGTATACAGCGAACTCCGTGAATGTACTCGTAGAGTGGCGGAACGTGGTGGGTGGCGTTGGCCGACCCCCTTGCAAAGGCTGCATTCTTCTTTAGAGCCTTGTCGATGTATGTGGAATTGTACATTGTTGACTTTGGGGGGTTAATCCTAAAAATGAATGTGCACAAAGTAAGGCTGCGTCTCTATTCGGTTTCTCGCTGTAGGGATTTGTAGTGTGAACCGCTGTCGTGTCGTCATCTGCTGCTGCAATGCTGCGGACGACTTATATCAACCTAAATGCAGTTCATGTAAATGTACTATGCATTGTAATAGTTGAATTTAATTGCCATTATAAACTTCCTTTCACGTATTAAAAGTTATTCTACTGTGGATTTATCGATCTGTTACTGAGTGTTTCTGATATGAGTTCGCGTAAGCCGGCTTGGTGTGCTTCAAACGAACCTTGAAGCAACGTTGTCAATATTTGATATAGTCCTATGGTGACAAAGATAACAGAGGATACATAGATTAAACTTAGGCTCCATATGTTTGTGCTACTTTACATGCTCCTATTGCGGCATAGACAGGAATCCAGTTCTCGGTAAAGTAGCACATCTGTACCAATCACGTAGGGCAGTCATCAAGAGCTATGACAATAACTTACAATTCAAAATTCCTTTGTCGGGCCTAAATTAATGATTTGTACACTTCTAGCGGTTTATGTGACTTTGATTTTCCTTTCAACTTCGTTTTTGTAACAGATTATCCAAGTTGGGTTTCGCATGCTTCCTTAAAAATGAGCAAAAAGTAGTATAGGGTAGCCAGTTGTGGCCCAAAATTTATCATAATACTGAACAAACATGTTTACAACAGTAAAATAAATAAATGTGGCCATTGTCATGAGAGACTGTCGCCTAGTATATGAAGTGTGTTGCATATATCTACAAGAATTCCTCGCCCCTGTGCGCCGCGATGCTATTGACATCTCGTTGCTGTCGCATTGTCATGTACTATTCTCTCAACTTGTTGTAGATCATCTATCGCACAATATCAAAATGAGACTAGGTTGAAAGTTGGCATTAGGAACGTAGGGCACGCGCTTGAAATCAAACTATCACAGTCCTCATGGATGGATGCGTCAATGGTTCAGTTGGACTGTAGGTCTGTCAGGCACGAAGTTTCAGGCATGAGCCCTGCACCGATGTTTCGCAAGCTGCGCAGTAAAGAAAATTAAAGGGCGAGAATTAAATTGTTGAAGTCGCTTTCAATTCCACCCATTAAACAGACTGAAGTTACAATTGCATTTGTCCGTCTGTTTCTCTCGCATGCAACTACCCAACAATCTGCAGCCTCCCACCAAGCAATCTCCCATTTCCCAATAGCCACACCACCCCCAACAACGCATAAATAAATACAGAAATCAACAAACGAACTTTCAAACACCGATTCAACAAGTCCATACCATTTTCTAGTACCTAAAAAGCGATAATCTCGTTGTACGCAACTACCGGCATAACCCATTCGATGTGGCTGCGCCTACCCTGCCGCCAATCCCCCACCCCGGCTCCGAACAACCCCGGCTCCGATCTACATTGCGCGCCACGCCGCGCCGAAATCGAAACAAAGCCCAAGCGGGAAAGCGGACGGGTAGCGAACGTGCCGAAGAAGCAGCTGTGAGACGAGCATTACGAGCATTACGAGCAGCTCCGTCATGACCGACGTTGCATCATCGATTGCGTTGCATTTCCTCACCAAGCATAATTTCCTCATGCCTTCTTCTTCTTTTTAATCCTTTCTTCTCTAACATCATTCATTCTCCCGCCAACACCAGCCCGACTGACTACCCAGTACAAGCTGCCCAACCATGTCGTCACCGTCCCTCGCAACAAAGGTGCTGCTCGCCCTCACAAACTTCCAGTCACCACTGTTGCGCACCATCGTGCCCTGCGCCGCCGCCGCGGTCGCCATCCAGGCCGCTGCCGCGGCGCCGTCCGTGCTCTTCCGCAGCGAGCGCTTCTTTGACCTCTCGGGCTCCCTGACCTACGTTGCCGTCGGCGCGCTGGGCCTCTATCTCCCGTCGCTGCGGGCGCGCGCCCTCGCCGCCGCAAAGGGCGTGGCCGCCGACAAGCTGCCGAGCGTGCCTGGCATCGCGGCGCTGGTGAGGGATGCGTTTGGCAAGGCGGCCGGCTCCAGGAACTGGAGACAGGTGATGCTCACGGGCATGGTCATGGTGTGGGCAGCCAGACGTAAGTTCTTTTTGGTCCTCGCTTCGCTCGATTTACTCTTTGGGAGTGATTGTATAGTCCTCACTTCGCTCGATTTGGGAGTGATTTCAAGCGTGCCCCTTTGTATATCTGAACCCTAGCTAACAACGATACTTAAAAAACCACAGTCGGATCATACCTCTTCTCCCGCGTCCTGCAACAAGGCCACGACTCCCGCTTCGACCGCATCCGCAACCAGCCCGTGAAATTTGCCAGCGTCTTCCTCATCCAGGCCATCTGGGTGATGCTCCCGCTCATGCCCGTGCTGGCCCTCAACGCCGTGCCCGCGACCACCATAGCCGCCGGGGCGCCGCGCCTCGCCCCCTCCGACGTCCTGGGCATGTCGCTCTGGGCCGTCGGCTTCTACTTTGAGACGGTGGCGGACCTGCAAAAGAGCCGCTGGCAGCGCGAAAAGGCGCTCAAGCTGCACGACGAGGCGTTTATGACGAGTGGGCTGTTTGGGAAATGGTAAGCTCTCCTCCCTATTGATGTTGTTTGAGCACATGTCGAGTAGGAGCCGTTCTCATACTGAGTTTTTATCGCAGCCGCTATCCAAACTACTTTGGCGAAATCTCCATGTGGACGGGCATTGCCACCACAGCCGCGGGCGTCTTGTCCCGTGCTCCCGTGCAGCAGGCGCTGGGCCTCGCTGGCCCGGCCGGCCTCTTGACGACGACGGCGCTGTCGTACGTGAGCCCGGCGTTTACGGCCTTCTTGCTCCTCAAGGTGTCGGGCGTGCCGCTGAGCGAGCCCAAGTACGACAAGCGCTTCGGCGATCGCAAGGACTACCAGCAGTGGAGGAACAATACCCCCAGACTTATCCCTAAGCTGTGGTAAAAATATGATTTGGTTAAGCGATGCTCATTGTATTAGCGATGCATACTATACCCGGTAGAGACTAGGGCTTTCATCCCGGGCCATTTTAGAACGGTTCGGTAATAGATTGAATTCATGTACTATATTTTCATAAGGTGGAAAATGCTTCCTGGCGCCCATGGATTCTCCGAAATGCTCATTACAGTATCCCATTCATGTTTCGTCCTTTTTTTTCCGCTGTAGTTTTCAAGTGTTCTGGTTCGTGTATTATGCTTTTTTGGGGTGTGCTTATTTGTGGAAAGTCTTGACCTTTTCAATCTCGTCGTAGCTACCCATGAAGATGCCTGAACGGTCGTGGATGTGCTCGGGTTTGAGTTCGAGAAGACGGTTCATCTTGCCGTCGACAGCTTGGCCACCAGCTACAATACAGCGAATTAGTCAAGGGGAAAGATTCTGGACGTGCAATTGTAAGAGGCAACATACCGTTTTCAAACACCAGGGCCATGGGGGCGCACTCGTACAGGATACGGAGCTTGCCCTTGGGGCTCTTCTTATCGGCAGGGTAGGCAAAGATGCCTCCGTAGAGCAGGGTGCGGTAGGCATCAGCCACCATGCTGCCGATATAACGGGAGCTGTAGGGCTTGCCGTTGGCCTGGGCCTCCTTGAGGGAGTTGAAGTACTTGATGGTGGGCTCCTCCCAGTAGAGGGAGTTGCCCTCGTTGACGGAGTAGATGGCGCGGCTCTTGGGCATCTGCATGTTGGGGTGGGTGAGGATGAACTCGCCAATGCCGTTGTCGAGGGTGAAGCCGTTGACGGTGGCGCCCTTCATGGTGAGGACGAGCTGGGAGGAGGCGCCGTACATGGTGAAGCCGGCGGCGACGAGCTCTGTGCCGGGCTTGAGGATGTCCTCCTTGGAGCCCTCGGAGCCCTCGGGGAGCTTGTGGATGGCAAAGATGGTGCCGACGGAGACACCGGCGTCGAGGTTGGAGGAGCCGTCAATGGGGTCGCAGGCAATGGCGTAGCGGGCGCCCGAGGCGTTCTTGAAGTAGATGATGTCCTCCTCCTCCTCGGAGACGAGCATGGCGCACTTGTTGGAGCTGCGCATGGCCTCGATGAAGAGGTCGTTGGAGATGACGTCGAGCTTCTTCTGCTCGTCGCCGGTGGTGTTGGAGGAGCCGGCGAGACCGGTCAGGTTGACGAGGGTGGCGCGGCGGATGTAGTAGGCAATGGACTTGAAGGAGAACTGGAGAGCGTGGAGGAGGAGGCTGCGAAAGGTTTGGGAGGTTAGCCCGAGGTGCGCGGAGAAGTGGTGATTGCGGTTCTGCGGTAGCTTCCGGCGGCAAGAAGCAGCAAACAGCTCAACCGGGGAAGCAATACAAGGCAAAACTGCGTCATGGAAGAGCCGCCTGGCGAAAGGGGGCAAGGTAGGGCAAACTCACGTAAAGTCTCCAGAAGCCTCCTTGTGCTTGACCTGCTCTTCATTGAGGAAGCGGGTAAGGGTGACAATGTGGGTGTTGATCTTTTCGGTCTCCTGGCCGTTTTGCGCCATGGTGAAGGTAGTTTGGGAGGGTTGGGAGACCGAGCTGTTAATGAGAACGTCGGTAAGGTTAGATGAGGTTGAAAGAGGTGTCTTGGGGTTGACGGGGAGCAGTAAAAGGAGAATAACGATTCGAGAGAGAGAGAAGTGTACGAGGGGATAAAGATTCGTGGATCAAGGTTTAAAGCTTGGGCGGACCACGAGACAGGAGAGGAAGAGGAGCAAGCGGGCGAAACGTCGCGTATTCTCGGGATGCAAAGCCCGAAAATTATTTGGGGCAGCTCTCGGGATGGCGGGGGAGGGGCAGTGGCCAGTTGGGAGCCCGTCGGTGGAGCGGGCGGTTACGAGAAAACGGGGGAACGGCCAGCACAGGATGACGATGTGATTGCGTTGGGCGACGATGAAGATGAGACTGAGCTTGCCACGGTAGAAATCTACACTTGAAAAAAATCACAATACTGGAGGTATCATAGAAGAGCATCGTGATCAAAAATTGCGACTTGAACCTCACCATGGCGCCGTCAAAAAATTCACAGGCTCTGTCCCATCAATTACCACATCATTACGGAGCACCGACCGAGCACGCTTGCAAGTCGCATGTCACAGCGCCGCGACCGACTCGCGAACTCGCGGTTCCTTTCCCGGGATACCGAGAATGACCATGATGGCTCAATTTTGTGAGGCCACAGCATTGAGTCGCAGACTTGACATATATTTAATATTTTTCTTTTCAATCCAGCTGCGTCCAGGTTCAAGACTTCAAGACCATGGCCACTGTCCAACTCGAACCACACGATGCCACGACAAGACACATAGGCACGTCCCGGCTATCGTAGGCTACCCGGCTCAAAACCCACGCAAATTTCAGTCGAGGTCAGCAGGCCACCTCGATTCTGCAAGGTACTTCGCTCGCGCCCAAAGCAAAAAGCCCAGAGCTATCCCCATTTTGTGGAGAAAGTCAAGCCTGGGCCCCTCTACCGCTGCGGTGCCCTGCGGCGCCTGCAAGAGGATTTCCCGGAGCCAGCCACCGCGCACGTGATGGCCGTTTGTCATGGAAATGCATCAGCTCTTGCATCAAACGAAAGAAATAGGAGAGCTTATTAAACCTGGTTGAGCTTTTGAGGTTTTTATGCAGGTTTGAATTATTTCGTAATTGGAAATGGTATAAAAAATGAATTTTCTTTTACATTGACTAAATTGCTTTACCTCAATTCTGCTACCTGCCTCAACTCGCCATTCCGTCTTCACCCTCAGATCTGCCCTCTCATTCAACAGAAGACTCCCTCTTACTATGTACACCATCCAACCAATCCCGGCAACCCGATTACACCAACACAGGGATCGGAGCCGCAAAGCGAAAACGACGCCTAATCAACAAAGAGACACGGTTCCTATCAACACATCCACCCCATCAAATCACAGCTTCGGCGGCCCGCAAGCCCACTTGACATACTCAATCGCAATCTCCCCCATCACCCGCTCCCTCTCCGCGTCCACCACTACATCCCTCACCGGCATCGCCCTGTACTCCTCATGTAGCTCCTCCATCGTCTTGCTGTCCGAGCAACCGCTACCAATCCCCTCCAGCAGCTGCGGCAGCATCCCCGGCGCAACCTTGGCCACGACGCCCCGCCCGCACGCAAACATGTACACCTCGCAGCGGCGGTCGCTGGGCTCGCGGTATGCGCCATTGTTCTCGGCGTCAATCAGGTCCTCGACCGTGTCGACGTTGAAGAGCGCTGTAAACATCTTCCATGATGGTGTGCCCGAACGCCGGATGCCAGAGTAGTCGGTGCGCTCCTCTGCGGTCAGCGGGCTGGCGCATGGCGGCACGGACGAGGGCGGCGAGCTCGTCTAGGGTGCCTTCTGTGCCTATCAGCTGCTCGAGGGAGTGGATGCCGCGGTTGACTTTCATAATGAGAGCGTGCAAGTGCTATATTACGTTCTTGCAGCGGTGACTGTACTTGGTGCACTGCCCAAAGCTTCAGGCAATCTTCCTGGCATCCTGTAGATATATAGCAAACCGCCCAGAGTAAATGCTGCTACGTAAATCAAGTATTCATCTACTTGCACCTCAAGGCCAGCTGACGCCGCTGGTTACGCAAGGCAGCCATCTAGATGGACGCCGATTCCCAGATGTCGCTCCTCAGACCTTTCCACCTCGGATTAGCTATAGCAGGCAAGACTACCAGGGCGTACAATTATTCTACGTGGCATAGCATAGACACAGCATGCACGTAGTCGAAAACAAGGCAGAGTCTACATGATAGCTGCTAGAAGCATCATCACGAGAAAATGTATAAAAAGCCACCTCTGTGGTGCAACACCAACCGGCGTCCCATCAACACGGCGCGCCAAAATCCGTAGATCATGCATCCATCCCTCGACGTCACTTCACATGCGCGTTCCCTCCAACGACCCTGTCCTGACACGGGCGCTAACCGTCGTTGCGCCCACGCTAAACCAAACACGCCATTTTCAAGACCCCGTCGGCGAAGATTGCCCATCCCAGAAAGCCGGCCCGGGGGACAGCCAGACAGCCGATGTAGAAGATAATCCAAAATGAAGCCGATATTCAATATAGAAAAAAATATAAAAATAATATGCATAGAATTCTTGAGCTTATATGAAATATATCTATAATTTTAGTTACTTTATACGCTGTCGCCCTCTCGTTGAATATCCCATTACACGCACTCTCCGCGTCCGGCGTCGGGGTCTTAGCCGTGGGGTGGGTGGACCTCGGCATGTGCTCAGCGAGCGGGCGGGTTGCACTCTGCACCTCATTCAACCCGTCTCCCCCAGACCAGACCACCACCTTCGGCCGTCAGCTCCGAACAAGACGAAACCGCCGTCCAACCCCCAAAAAGAGCCAACACTCCCGTTTTTCTTCCCTTTTTTATTCTCTTGTTCTTCATCCCATCTTTCTACACGGACAAAAGCTCTTTGTCGCCCTCTTGCCTATCGCGAACCGCCTCTCCCCGCGCCGACGATAAAAACCTCTCGCGCCCGAGCCGTTATATCCCGTTCCCACACACTCTTCTCGGCATCACGCCCTTCCCTCGGCTTCTGATCCCGCGCCGGCCGTATAAACCTTTCAGCTCTCTCGACCCCGTCCTCCTCCCTCTCTCTCTCTCTCTCCCGCTCACCAAACCAAACCAAACCAACAAACACCACCATCGTCACCATGGTCGCCGACGCCCTCGTCTACCACCCCTCCGTGGGCCACTACCTCCGCTTCGTCGCCACCACCGTCGGCCGCGACAAGCTCCTGCGCGTGCTGCAGTACTTTGCGCGCTTCTACTCGTGGTACCTGCTGCGCACCAACGGCACCCCCTTGCAAATGGCCCCCTGGGACGTCATCAAGAAGCAGTTTGGCCTCATCCGCAAAGTCATGCGCTTCGGCAAGAACATTGAGCACGTCAAGGCCGCCGCCGTCGCCGCCGACGCCAAATCCATGGACCCCGTCCTGCGCTACACCGCCGTCGGCCGCCAGCTCGGCTACGCCGGCTACCTCACCTTTGACGCCCTCGTCCTGCCCGACGCCTTAGGGATCCGCAAGAACCCGGCCGCCAAGAGGATGCAGGAGCACGCCTTTCGCTGCTGGACCGCCGGCCTCGTCTTCAGCGCCGTCGCTCAGGCGTATACCCTCTACCGCCTCAAGGAGCGCGAGGCCAAGATTGATCGCAAGGACGGCGAGGGTGTCATTGAGAGCAAGCGCATCAAGATGTAAGCATTCTTAACCCTTTACTCCTGTTCCTGTTTTCGAAATCTCTTGATTGTAGCAAGTATACTAACCACTTCTCTTCTTCTAGCGAGAGAGCCGCCAGCCATCTCCAGCTCCTCTCCGACCTGTGCGATCTCACTGTCCCTACCTCGGCCCTGGGCCTCATTGGCTTTGACGACGGCTTCGTTGGTCTCGCCGGTACCTTGAGCAGTATCATCGGCATCTACTCCCAGTGGAAGAAGACTGCCTAAGCGCATCGCTTCAGGCGCGCCAACATGGACAATGAAAGGAATCCAGGCGTGTCTTCCGATACAACGTGAGACGCCTGTGCACCATCCTTGTATCAATATTCCCCGCAACCAGTTACAGCGAGATCGGCAGCTTTTGCATTTCTACGCTTCTGGTCTTGTCATGTCTTGGTTTCTATGCAGCATTCTGTTACGAGCAAACCCAACTAATTGTTGTCCCTTTGCATTTTTTTCCTATATCCACGACGTATTCTCTTGGCTTCAGAAAGAAATTATAAAATAAATATAAAAATAAATAAAAAGAGTCAACCTAATGCTGTACATCAAAGACAGGAAATGCCGTTTCGTTCCGTTGCAACCATGGGCGTGGCGCGCGAATCAAGAGCTATGTAAAATATGCTAGCTTTCTTTTTCCACGATTCTCCGTCAGCTCCAAACCGATTGTTCCGCAATGTTTGCAATTTGTTTCTCGCGCATCCTCATTCCAATTTGAATAGTCGTCACTTTGCTTCATAAAACGTACAATTTCACCCATAGATCTGTCAAGCCCCCCGCCCAGCGTGCTGCGTCATCATTGCCCTTCTTCTGCGCGGCGCATATTTGCCCAGTCGTCTGCCCTTACCGCATACTACTCACCCGAGAGTCATCCTCGGCTTGGCGTGCCAGGCGCAGCAATCTATTACCCGCGGTCAGGGACTGTTCCCATCAAGTAATGCATTGCACAGCGCAAACACCATAACAGCAGTGTGGGTAGGATCGAAAGAAGGAATAAGAATTACCAGTAGCGGTCACCACCGCGGTCATAGTCTCGTCCATAACCTCCTTCTCTAGGATACTGCGGCGCATCTCGAGGTGGGAAATCGCGAGGCGGGAGGTCGCGTGGCGGTGGTGGAGGACGATCATAGCCACCACGACCGTTGCCACCGTAAGGCCCGGGCGGCGGTGGCGGGTAGTCGCGATAGGGGTCGAAGCGTCCGCGAGGGCCTGGCGGCGGCCCGGGTGGGTAGTCGTCCATCGGTCGGCGCGGCGGCGAGTGGTATCGGGGTCCACGGTCATCGTAGTAATCGCGGCGTGGGCTACGGTCTCTATATCCTCCGTATGGAGGACCGTCCCGTCTGGGGCTGTATCGAGGACCCGGCGGGCCGCGACGGTCGTAGTCGTCAAACGGCGGTGCATAACCACGGCGACCAGGCGAACGAGATCTGCCTCGGTCTCGAGTGGGCACTTCGGTCTGAGTCTATAGATTGTGTCAGACTTGGTTCCGTATATTTCATGGTTCGCAACTTACATCAGCTACACACTGCACCACTTTGCCCTTGAATTCGCTACCGTCGAGTTTTTCTACAGCTGTTCTTAAGTCTGGAGCGTTCTCATACTCTACAAATCTTGACGGATGTCAGTACAAGATGTGACCCGAGCTCCGTGGAGCGGTGGGAACGCCAAACTTACCCACGGCCAGAGTCCCGGGTGGTCTCCGAGTACACAACGTCGAGGCCGGATTGGCGGGCAAAGTCCTTGAGGTCCTATATCCAGTTTCCACGTAAGTTGCCGGCCGGAGTTAAAAGGCATGAGGCTGGGTGTATCGGCAAATCCAGAGAGAGAATTATCGACGAAAGGTAACAAGACCTGGGGAATCGCTGCCACAACGGCATTGGTAGCGCGCCTTATCGAAACGAGCGTATCGACATTCAGGAGCAAATTCCAACCGGCTTGGCCGCGCGATAAGGTCCGGGCAACAGGAGAGGGAACCGGGCCATGGACGAATTCCAGCAACAAGGGGAAAGAGATGAACAGACCTGCCAGCTGGTCTCATTGGGGAGTCCTGTAATCTGCATTCGGTGAATGGTTCGGCGCGGGCGGGGAGGGGCACGTTCTTGACGATGGCCGTAGCCACCACCGCCGCCACCAGGAGGGTCTCGTGGGCGGGTTCCACGGGCGAACTGGACGGTAAGGCGTTCTCCCATAAAGTCAGATCCGTCTGTGCGTCATGTTAGACAAGAGTTTCGGTTTCGAACGACAGCAACAGGAGAAAGATGACTTACGGAATGCTACATTGACAAAGCGTAAAGGCGCAGCAACGGTCAGCAAAGGCGATGCAAAATCGTCCAAGACGGGCGGCGTCTCCTTGGCGGCAAACAGCAAGAGTGGTGGTAGTAACTAACCGGGAACCACATCGCGGGCATCCATAGGATCCTTGTATTCGATGAAGCCAAAGCCGTTCATCAGCTTGACCTCTGTGATTTCTCCGGTGCCATGGGTCGCAAAGTGAGCCTCGATATCGGCCTTGGTAGCTGTTGGAACAAATAAAGAAACGAGCGTCAGTGGACAAGCGGCCTAGGTGCAGCAGAGGGCGATGGAGGATGGACCATTTCGAGGGAGGTTTCCCAGGTAAAGCCGGGTGTTGGAAACCTCAGTCATGATTGTCGGCCGAAGGGGGCGGGCGTCTGCAACGAGAGGCGGGCTCTTGTAACGTGCTATTCTTCTTCTGTCGTCCCGATCGCGCGCGCGGGGGGGTATATTCGAGTCGCCTGGGAGGGAAAGAGGAGATGGAATAACTGGATTGGACTGGTTTGCGATGGGGAATCGTATTGCGCTTCGTCAGGTACCAAATGCCAGGGTCGCCAAACAAGGAACGAATCAGGCCAGGGGGAGCGTCCGAGTCGGCCGTTATAAGAAGGGGCGCGTTTGTGTTGGAGGGGAAAATCCAGAGAACCAGGCGCGCCGGGGAGAAGTACCAGGAGGAACGAGAAAGAGGAGAAAGGCAAGAGCTGGAAAGTGGTGGTGTGTGTGGTGGTGTGGTGGTGTGGTGGTGGTGCGTCGCTCTCTGTCTTGTCTTGCTTGGCCTGGCCAACCGGTGAGGAGAAAGCAAGTCCAGCCGGCGGATGCTACCAGGAAGGGAGCTTCCCACCTTTCCCCAGGCTCCTGCTAGCTGCAGTGGGCTGCATGCCAACCAGGTGACACCTCGTGCTGGCCAGGGTGGGGAGGAGGCAAACGGGCAGCGAGTGGCGGCGCCGCGGGCGGGGAAGCTGGGCAGAACCGCACCAGAGCAGGCAGAGCTCAGGCGGAGCTGGCGCAGAGCTCGCGGCCCAAGCTGAGTGGGAGGCTCAGCGCTGCGGATCATCGCGATCGAGCTAAGGCTTTTAGTGCGAGCCCGATGGCGTTCGCTATGGGGAAGCAGTTGCGTCAACTCGTATTGCGTGCGATCCTGCGACTGGGCGGGCACTGGCGAATATTGTGAACATGTACAAAGTATTATATAGATAGATATATACGAGATGCGTGTCTCGTATTGAGAACTCTACAGCGCACCCAGCACGAAATGCATCCACCCGCCGCAGTAGAAGAGTTTAATTAAGCCTGTTCTTCGTCATGGGTCCGTCATCTTCTTCTATGCCTCCTCAAACAATATCGCCACAATCTCGTCAAGAATGGTAAAAGTCAAATGCGCACTGTTGTTCCCTGTTAGCAAATATCATGGTCGCGAGGTTGGACTAGCCTGACGGCGAATTCAACTTACTTGAGCCGGGAATTATTAAAAGTCGCAAACAGTCTTCGGCTCGCCGCCTGCGCATTGACTCTACCCACCACGCTGCCCGCAAGATCTGGCAACAGCGTGGCCAGCATTAGGCTGGCTTCCGTTCGTGTCTTCTTCCTCTCAGCCTGTCCTCTAGGCTTCCTGTCTCGCTGTAGTTGTCCATTGGGCCACATATTGTCCCTGAGCATCCCGATATACCGGAGCACAGAATCATCCTGCCACAGCATCTTGACATTGTCTCGGACTTTGCGCTCAATAGTTCCGCCCAGCAATTGCTGCAAAACAACAACCACAGCCCGGCCACGGAGCCAGTTGTTGCCCCTATTCAATTCGAACACTTCAAGGAAAATGTCGCATATCGGTTTGATAAAAGGTGCCAGCTCCTTGTTTTCGTACGCATTCAATTCAGCCTCTGCTTCTGCCACCGGGAAAGCTTCTTCGTTGGCATTCAACGGCACTGCATTGCGCTGGCTCGTCGCGGCAGCAATCAAATTCTGTCCAGCAACGGAAATCTGATCCAAGACGGGAATGTTGCCGAGGATATCCTCAACACCATCAGTCACAGAATCGTAGAAACGAGTCATCATGTCTTTCTTGTCTTCGCGGTCCAGCAGATTCTCGCCATGTGTAATCACACTCTGGGAGAGGAAAGCTCTTAAATCGCGGCTTCGGCACACATCGGGTAATAGCAAAAGTTCTTGGAGGTACTTTTCCAACGCGACTTGTCTTTTGCGTAGAAACTCGCTCTGGAACTTCATGACCACCCGTCGTCTAGGGAAGTCCAGATTTCGTACTGACGGGTATCGAGACCGCAGTTTCTGATGGAGATCATGAAACTCGCTATAGCGCCGTGCGACGCTCCATGAGGCCGCTGGCATTTGTTCGCCAGCATCTCGCTGTACTTCAATGACATAGAGAGCAAACTCTCTGCCATCATCCTCTCGGCCAACTTGGATCGACTTGATCTTGACAGTCGATCTTCCGTATAAGCTGTTGTCACTCTCTTGGACAACATACTGCTGACGTTGCGACTCTTTGCGGCGAATTTCTCTCTGGAGACTAGCCTTGGACTTTCGCAAAATACGCAGCTCGGCGGTGTTGTTTGTCAACTCAGCCTTTCGGGTCAAAGAGTCCACTATCCCTTCTTGAGCTGCCAATCGGTCTATGTCGTTGCTCAGAACGGTGATCGCTTCGGCGAGACCCAAGTCACCAGGAGCAGCTTCATGAACTTCGTCTTCGTCTGCTATATTCTCATCATCGTCGTCCATGTCTTCGCGTTCGTCAGATAAATGCTTGTCCTCGTCACCAAATAGATCGTCGTCGACAAAAACGCCAATCCTTGACGCCGCACTAACCAAGCCAAGAGATGAGAGACTTGGCTTATCTTCTCCTTTGCCCATCAACGGCCGGCTGGAGTCCAACGAATCCCGCTTTGGCTCGCTATCATTGCCGAATAGACTCGAACCATTGTCATCAATTCCGCTGAATAAGGACGCGCGCAAGTCTTCTGCCGTTTGCGGGCGGTCATCTTCCATGATATTATTAAGAGCCTCTTCCACCGCCTGCATGACCTGACTGTCGGGGACATTCGGTGTTGCTTCCTGTTCCAGATTTGGAACCGAGTCGAACATGCCATCTGCGTCTCCATCATCATCGTCAAATAACGGTGTTGCGCTGCCTTCATCTAATGAGCCCCGTGATGCAGACAACGGATCTACGTCGCTGTCGCCAGCACTTAGGGTGCCTAAGTCTGATGAAGATCCCATTCTCCGAGCCGATGAGGGATGCAGTCGTACCACAGATTTCGGTTTTGGCAGTTGGTGGTTTGATGATGCTTGTGTAGGCTGGCGAGCTTCTGTATGCTCCGCGGGCGGTCGCGGAGACGGTGCCACTGCTGTTGTTTCTTGAGATGCTAGGCACTTGTAATAGAGATCTGACCTTCTAAACGCTTGAAAGTACTGATCCTTCATTATCCCAAGCACAGCACTCTGTGCACGCAAAATGGATCGGCGTGCATGATAGTACTGAGCTGCTGTCGCATCACCGCCAGCGCGCAAGAACTCCTTCACCTTGGCCTTGGATGCCTCCGGGACTTTGAGTTCTGGCTTCGACAGATACGCTTGGTGAATTTGTTGCAAGTCTAGACGGTCCGATTCCGACCACATAGGCAGATTAGAAGGGGCTTCGTCATCTTCAACTCCATCATCTTCAAGAGGATTGCGGAAACCATCCACAACAAGCCAGAACTGCACCAGGGACATCATCTTTTGACGGTCCATATACTCCATGAAATATGACAAGCCGGAAGAGTCTCGGAGTAGGTCAACTAGCGAAGCATTCTCTAGCTTCGATGTCGACGCAGGTTTGACCATTGGCGGTGCAACTGGCCGTGCTGTCCGCGCCTGTCGTTCCCCTCCTGCGGCTAAGTGAGCGACTCGCTGATCCAGCAGACGCTTTCCCATCTCCAATCGGCGCAGGTAGACCTGATCGGGATTCTCCTCCAGCGAGTCTCGCTTCAGCTGGCTGGCTACTTCGTTTCGGAAGCGCCGTGCGTCGGATAAATTGTTGACCTTGCGGATATGGCGAATGAACTTTTCAAACTTGCGCTCGCTTTCTCCGGGTGCGATTCGAGGAGCCGCCGCGGCCTTGATAGTCTTGGGCGCCGGCGAGGCATGCTGGTCCAAAGCTGCCCTCAGCTTGCGAACAGTCGAACGGTCCTGCAGCATGGACCGACCATAATTCTCCATGATCTGATTCCACATGTCCGGGTCGGAAAGGAGCTGCATGACGGGGGACAGCACAGCGCACCCAACAATCTCCTTTATAATGGTAGAGACCGCGCGGCTGGATAGCATATTCGCAGGTAGTACGTTTGGCAGGATGCGAGTAACAAGCGATCGAAGGTAGTCTTGTTGAATCATTTTCGTATCGGGGAATGAGAGCGACGCCGCCGGGTGCAGCTTGCCTTCCTTGTATTTCGAAGCAATGGCTAGATCCAGCTCTTCCGACTCGGTGACTGATCGATTCAGTTTCTTCCCGCGCACAGATCTCTCCGCCTCGTAAAAGTCGCGAAAGTGCGCTGTAAGTATAGGCACGATCCGGCTGGTGACGAGCTCCGCAATGTCCTTGTCTTGGAGTCGGTCGAGCAAGTTGATGATTGCGAGCCGCACAGCGTGGTCGACTTGGTCCGGAAACACATTGTTCTTGCTAATATTGGAATACCAGCTCTTGACAAAATCGCGGAGTATCAGACCGAGCAGGTCGTCGACGGCGGTGGACACGCGTGGCGACGGCAGCCCGAGTGACAGCTTCGAGTAAGTTTGGCGTTTGCGCAACGCGTCAACCTCGAAACGCCATCGCTGCCGGTCGAGAAAGGCGGCGCCTCGAGGTCGCGGCCTGCGATCGGTCGGGTTTCGAGCAAAGAGCAGCAGCGCGCCCAGGAGGGAGACGAGGCCGGCCAAAAGACCGCCACCAAAGGCATAGCCGGCCCAGCGCAGCGCCGTGAACCAGCTCACGGCGTAGCCCCAGGCGATGAAGGCTACTACGCCTGCGAGGAGAGCCTCTCTGCGTTTTAACGCCATCGCCGCAGTTGTAATGCGCCGAGCACCATGACGCGGGCGTTGGAAGGAAGAGACGGACGGCGTAAGGGAAGCTCCAGCCAGGGTCTACTCCAAACGGTAATGAGTTATCGATTGTCGAGGTGGTCACCAGCAGCGGTGTGTTTACTAGCGCCGCACCCCCCTGTCCGCCCGTTGTGTCTGGACGTCATTTCACGGCCAGCAGCCACCAAAGTCTGAAATTACGGCCAAGCAATTTCGTTCAAATTTTATAAAAATGGTCCTTCTTTGGCATGCCTTTCTGCAGTCACTGGCCCCCTGGTGTGCAGGACAAACATGTATTTATTTCATTATGTTCATTAATTCGACTTGCTATTCTCACAAATGCATAAACCGTAAAACCAACACCAATTTGCGCCTCTGGTACGAGTAGACGGCCCTCTACCAGGCTGGATCTTCAAGTCGCCGAAACAAGGCGACGAATTTGTTTCCCTTATTTCTCTCCACCTTCTTGCCCTCTTCCGTCTCCTGTCTCATGACCTGTACGCACTGGTCCGCCTCGGCCTCCTCGTCAGAGATGCGCTCAAACGACGGATGCGCCGTAAGGTGCTCTACCATCCACAGGTGCAGGTCTTCCACGTCGGTGATTGTGTAAACGATGCCGCCTGGCTTCAGGGCGTATGCGTATTCCGAGTTTAGCGTCGTGGAGACGATTCTGGCCTTGTGTTTGCGGGCTTTGAAATGAGGGTCAGGGAAGCAGATGAAGATTTTGCTTAGTTGAGCCTTTTTGAAAAAGTTGGGGAAGAACTTCATCGTGTTGGCGCGAAGGCAGGCTGCATTCTGATAGAGTCTGCCTTCGTTTTGTTGGCGGAGAGCCCAAATTCGCTCCTGGACAAACTGCGCAACGTTTGTGCGGATTTCGAGGCCTGGTTCTCGTATTAGTTTGGCTACTTTTATTAGAAAACATGAAATGTCTCACCAAGCATAAGCTTCTCCGGGAATAGAGGAGCCAGGGCTACCAGCAGACCGCCAAATCCGCAGCCGATATCGACAACTTCAACGTCCTGCTTCAGCGGCATGGGCTTGGAGCTGTCCTCGCCGGGCGTCTCGGAGACGAACTCAGGGTAATGTTCTGACCAGTCCATATCTGCAGGCGAAGCAGGGCTATAACAAAGGTAAGCATCGTCGTCAGAGGAGAAAGTAAGTCCATGAGCATAGAGCAGCACGTACTAGACTAATGAGTGGTCGGAGAATGGGTTGGCGTGAGCTCGCTGTCGGTAAAACTTCTTGCGCGGCAATTGGGCGACGCCATCCTTGGCCTTTGCATGGTGATACCGTTCTCGGTTCTTCTTCTTATTCGGTGGTCCGGCCATGTTTGCTGACTCTTCTCGTGGAGATATGAGTTGTATGACTGACTGGTGAAGGAATAACTTTTTGCAGCGTTGAAGATGAAAATGTGCTGAATGAGGAAGGCGGTGAATTCTGGTGGGTGAATGCGCTGGTTAGCGCTGCTGCGCGAGTTGCCGCTACTAGTGGGTGAAATAGCTCTTTCGTTGTCTGGCATATGAATTCTAGCCCGATGTGGCAATATTATAAAAATTACTTTTTAAATCGACTTTGAACATTGCAAGTTACGGCCGCCATTCTTGGGTCGATTACTGCGGTTTTGCTGTCGCATGTGACGCACAGCCAAAAAGCTGAGCAGCCTTATGACAGGGGGCACCTGGCGCGGGCCGCGAAGCTCTTGAAGCACTGCACATCGAATTGACACACAACTTGAACAATTCATTCTGCCAACAACGTAGCTCTCTGCTACGAAGACAAATGCCATGGTTTCCTTCCTAAGCCAGGACCTTTGGAGCTTTCTCTCTGGGATACCTCTTATCGTTCGCTCAATATCTCTTGTTTCTGTAAGGAGGCGATGACATATTCGACCCTGGAGAGCTCTGGCTAACCTTGAGATCCACATAGGCGCTACTTGGCGTAGCTTTCCTGTTGCCTCTGATTGTCTGGCTTATTCTCGATTTGGCCTTGTGGAGTTGGCGAATATGTCGGAACCGAGACCCTGTTGAAGAAGATGTTGCACAAACGACAGACAGCAAAGAAGCCGCGCCAACTGACGGGGCAGATTCACATGCATCGGGGGCATTACATAGATCACAGGCATCACATGCACAGCCGCTACAAAGGCATAAAGCTACAAAGGACGATGATACACAGTAATACCAAGTAATAGCACGGAATCAACTTTTATTTCGGTCGTGGGGTAATCTATGAGAGCTGCGAAATCACCTTGATCAAGTCGCCAGTGACGCCCATGGCCGTGACCTCACCGCCGGCGCCGGCGCCCTGGATGATGACGGGGTTGCTGCCATAGCGCTCGGTGTAGAAGCTAATGATGTTGTCGCTGCCCTTGAGCGAGGCAATGGGGTGGGAGCGGTCAAACATTTCCAGGCCAACCTTGACGGCGTTGTTGGGGACATCGATGCTGCCGACGAAGCGGACGACCTTGCCAGCCTTTTCGGCCTCGGCCTTGGTGGCCTCCATCTGCTCGTCGAAAGCGGGCAGCTTCTCGAGGAACTCGTCACCGCTGCTGCAGGACTCGAGCTCCTTGGGGATGAGGCTCTGGACCGGGAAGGCGGTCGGGGACTCGACGGGCAGACCGGCGAGACGAGCAAGAATGGTCAGCTTGCGAGCGACATCGAGACCGTTGAGGTCGTCTCTCGGGTCGGGCTCCGTGTAGCCAAGAGACTTTGCCTTGTTGACCTCCTCAGACCACTTGCCGCCCTGGCCAGAGGTGGGCGCGAAGGAGTTGAAGAGGAAAGACATGGTACCGCTAAAGACACCTTCAATCTTGGTAATCTTGTCGCCCGTGTCGACGAGGTCCTTGAGGGTGGAAATGACGGGGAGGCCAGCACCGACAGACGACTCGTGGTAGACCTTGGCGCCGGACGTGGCCGAGGAGATGAAGATGTCCTTCCACAGCTGGTAGGAGCCGGAGAAGGCCTTCTTGTTGGGGGTGACGATGCTCACGCCACGGCTCAGAGCCTGCGGGTAGCTGTCGGCGACATCCTGGGAGCTGGTGTTGTCAATCAGGACCGTCTTGGCGGGCGCGTTGGCCAGGTACTCGATGACCTGGGGCAGCGCGGGCGGGGTCTGGGACGAGGCGGCGAGCGAATCGAGGGCGGACTCGAAGCTGATTTCGGCGTAGTCGTCGTGGAAGAGGGCCTTACGGCTGGTCGAAATGTAGCAGAGCGACAGCTTGGGCGAGGGTCGTCGGGTAGCGAGAGCTTGGAGCTGGCCGAGGAAGCACTTTCCAACGCCGCCGGCGCCTGCAATTGGATTCAAGGTTAGGTTATTGTGTAAACGAGTTGTTTTCTGGGGTTATGCGTACCGATAATGGCGATGAAGACCTGGTTAGGAGCAGACATGATTGAAAAGTCACGAATGGCAAGGAAAAAACAAATTGCTGCGTTTGTAGATGGAAGAAGGACGAAAAAGAGTCAATTATTGGGTTCCGATAGCGGGGTTGCGAATTGCGTGAGCAGCGCCTAAAAGTTTCAGGGACGGCCGTATGGCGGCATGGAGGGGCGTGGCGGGACACAGCTCGACGTTTCAGGCTAGTGGTGGGGGTTTGCAGCGTCATACCTGTAGAAGCGGGCAGATGCGCCAGCGACGCCTAGCCGATGGCCGTTCGTACCAATGCAACGACGATCGCTTCTCCATCTAGGGCTGGTGACTGGTGAGGACAGAGTAGCAGTAACGAGTCACACATGGAGAGTTCCATGGCCGGAAGGAATATTGGAAAATATACGTTGAAACCTAGCGTGAAAGCCGGGGAGTAAATCTGTCTATATACATTTGTGTGCCGTGATGCTCTAAAATCTGATATGCAAATAAATGGGCGTCAGCAACGGGCGAAGAGCAGAAGCGGGCGGTCGCTCGTCCCTTGGCGCGCCCTAGACCACGACGTCCCGTCTACAGAGCCTTTGCGAGAAACTCGGTCAGGTCGTTGGGCTTGGGCTCGGCCACCTGGGTAATCTTCTCGCCGTCCTTGTAGAGCTGGAAGGTGGGCATGCGGCGGACGTCGCACTGCTTGCTGAGGTCGTTGAGCTTGTCGACGTCAATCTTGACAAAGTAAATGTCCTTGTACTTGTCTTCGGCAGCGTATCTGCGAGATAAGTCCAGTCAGGAGGTCACGTTCTTCATATAAAAAAGGCCTTGGGAGAGAGGAGACGAAGGGAGCCCCTGCCCAGGTATATGGAGGCAAAAAGTCACACGCACTTGTTGAAGAAGGGGTCAATCATCTTGCAGTCGCCGCACCAGACGGCGTAAAAGTCGGCCACGACGACCTTGTGCTCCTTGAGCGCCGTGTGAAACGCCTCAGCCCTGTAGCCCCGATTCTCGTCAGTAAGCGGCCTTGATCGAGTCAAACAAAAAATAGAACTGCCGGGAAACGCCACACGCCGCACCCCGGGGGGCGTTCGTAAGCATAGGTCAACCCGCCCGGAGCCGGGGGAGGGTCGTCGTAAATGGCTGGCAGTGGCAAGGGTTGGACCTGTAGACGTACTCCGTGATTTCGTGAATGGCCATTATGGACGATGGTGATGGTTTAGGCTACAACGTTGGTGGTTATGGGGTGAGCGTTGTTCGGGGACCTTGCAACAGCAAAATCGGGGACGGCAAACGGGGAACAGGTCAGGTCAGGTCTTGAAGCGGAGACTCCAACGCCCACCACTCTTTATATGTGCTCGCTTGTGTGCGGTCCCTTTGTAGGACACTTTGCAGGTGGACTCTGTTCCCGACGAACCATTTTTCTGCGGCCTTCCTTTACTGGGAAGCGGGGAGGGCGTTCGTTGGATTTCAGCGCCGCGCCCTGCCGCCCCCGCGTTGCCGCCCGGCCGTTTCCAGAAGCCTTCGGTGGGCTGACGTGCATCCTGGGAATTGAGCCGCTGCGTGCCGCTGACAAACCCGAGAGCCCACGGGAATGGTGTGTTGTGGCACCATTTCACTGCACTATGCCGTGCGACGCTGGCCTTGAAACTTTTATTATTTCTTATAAACGCTCTTTATTCTGATTTATATCCTTCTAGAAGCATTTCGAACTTTGGTCAGCTTCCCCTGTCGAATGACAAACCATCGAAAAAGCTTTCTCTGCGGAGACGGCGTAGGCGTTCAGAAACAGCACGCACACTTTGTGGAAGCTCAGAGTACACATGGAGTGTAAAAGAAAAAAAAAAAAAAAAAAAAAAAAAAACAATAAATTCATATCAAACCTACGTTTAGTGGTATAAAAGACCAAGATTTGCGTATGCCGGATTAATAACATACCTCGCAGGATATACCACTGTAGAACCAGTCGGAGGGCGAAGCCAACGGGCAATACCGTCAGAGTAGCTGGTAATATCGTAGCCCCTGAAGAGATTGGGAATTTTGTAAAAAGCAGAATTACTTAAGAGTAAATTGTCTTTATCCTAAACTTCGACGCTGTTCGTGGGGTTTAAACAACCTTCAGTCAATCAGCGCAGTCTATAAGACAGTTCACTGCCGTGGTGGGGATTGCTTCATCCGCGCGCGAGAACCGACATAACCGCCGAGCCCGATATTTCCGCTTTTACCGTCGCATGTAACTGGCGAATTCCATGTGAGAGACTGTGCAGTATTGTGGCTGCCCGTGACGTCTTCATATCTTCACCGAGACGGCCAAGGAGCTGGCAGCCAGTGCACCCATGCGAGCTACTGCAATCACGGAGATTACAAAGTCATTTATGCCATGCATCTTTTTACTTCGGTTCCTGTATTCTTCCATACGCCTTCAATCAAGTCGCTATCACATTCGCGCATCGCATGAACAAGCTTTGGTCGAGCGTCGTCAGCCTGTGACGCTGGCTGTGGCTTTGACCACCCAAAACCCCACCCTCTCACGCTCGCCAACCCCGGCAAGCGCCCTCTGGTTCCTGTACCTTGCATAAGTCCGCCAGAAACGGTGTTGGCGCGAGTTTAAATATAGCCCATGATGTAGTCAAAGGTGGCCCAGCCTTACCCGCTTCAGAGGCCTTGTGGAGCGGCTGAGGTTATTCTCCCCTGAGCAATACGACTTCACCCAGGTTGCTTCTCGCGGTATCTGCTTCGGCGTGTATCCACCTACCGCAGGGGGAAGCTCGTTGGATTGCGTACGCCTTATGGGTCTCGGAAAGCACAGCTGAAGCTTGCTTCGTGTAAGTGAGCCAGCATATCTTGCTATGATACGGCGAATGGTTTCTTGGGCTGTAGGGCGCGCCAGTCGTGGGGCAGTTGCTCCATCACAAGGGCGTCGGAAAGTGCACTTGCATTCGGAGATGGCGCGTTCTTGCAGCCATTGCTCCACTACGGAACTTTTTAGAGCTAGGGAACTGGCCTCAGTTGTGATGAAATGTTGACCGAGAGTCTATGAAACCGAGCTACCGCGAAGAGATTGAAATCGTCAGTGCTGGGGCTTGGTTGTCGGAACTAGATGGCCCTTGCGGCGTC
Source organism: Lecanicillium sp. MT-2017a (assembly GCA_003056585.1). Lineage (NCBI taxonomy): Eukaryota > Fungi > Ascomycota > Sordariomycetes > Hypocreales > Cordycipitaceae > Lecanicillium > Lecanicillium sp. MT-2017a. Next base: position 50,576 of record PXYN01000247.1, read on the forward strand.
GTTGCCGCGCTCGACGATGAGCCACCACAACGGTCACCACCGGGAGTATTTTTAGCAGAGATGAATTATATTGACTGCGTAATAAAGTATGATGCTCATTAGCTTGTAGTTGTGATGCCCCATAAACGGCAAGTATAACTAGCCACTGAATACTGCCTCAGATTACAGGACTTCTCTCCCAGGCTCTTCCATTCATCAGACTAATACAGCCTTGCTATACCATTTCTAGCACCATGTCTCTTTCGTGGCCTCTAACCGTTCCAGAGAATCTGGTATTCTCTGTGTCAACGGGCGTTGCGCACTACCTCGTTGGCTCCATCTTCTTCGACCTCGTACACTGGCTAGCCCACCGATCCCACCGCTCCCGCTTCCGACTCTTTCGCCTCCTCGGCCAGGCACACACCGCACACCACCGATACTTCGACCGAAACCTAAAATTCAATAACAAGTTTATATACGACAACCTCGTCTCGCACATGCCGCTCGAGTTCTTCTGCCAGGCCATTGGCAGCGCGCTCAGCTGGCTGTGTTGCGCCGTGTTGTACGGGCAGTCGGTGCAAGTCTTGACGATTGTACTAGTGGTCGAGATTACCAGGACGCTCATTGTCGCCTGGAATCTTGGACACGACTCCAATCACCTGGCGTATACCAAGCTGCCCAAGGATACGTACTCGGTGATTGTTGGCCCCCAATACCACGCCTTGCACCATGTCGACCCTCAAAACTACTTTGGGTCCATGGTTCGCTTGGTTGATTGGGTTCTCGGCACTGCGTCGACTCTTCGGGGTCGGCGCGTCACCATGACGGGGTCCAGCGGAGCTTTGGGGCAGGCACTCTGCAAGCAGCTAGACGGCGAAGTATCCAGTATCAAGCGTCTTCGATACGGCCGCCACTGGTCGTATGATGACTACTCTGGCATTGAGTCGATCCTTGCCGCTACGGATATTCTCGTCTTGGCTCACGGCTCAAAAGCGAACGACGCTTTCCAGGCAAACTGTGAATCCGCGGCGAACCTCATCGAGCTCTTCAAAAGAGCGAGAACGCAATCAAAGCCGGAACTCAAGCCAGAGGTGTGGTATGTCGGCAGCGAGGCTGAGCTCCACGGATCATGGGTAGACAGCATGAAGAACTACACAGACTCAAAGCGCGCATTTGCCAAGTTTGCTCGAGGGTTCTACGATGATGAAGACATTATATATCGGCACATCGTGCCCGCAGCTTTCAAGTCGGACATGGGCCCGGCGATTGTTTCGGCGGACTGGGCTGCCAAGGTCGCACTATGGTGGATTCGTCGCGGCGCCATGTATGTTCCTGTGACTTATACCGGATTTGCCTTTGTCAATTATCTCCGGTTCATGTACTGGGTGAAGCCAAAGAAGTGGGTGCTGCAGTTTGAAGACGACAGCGGGTCAGAGTCGGGCTAGCCGTGCTGTATACTTGGGCGGTAGAGGTTTCATATAAACTGTCCATTTCAAATTGTATTATTTCACATTCAGTCTCATCGTTGTCTGCATCACACAGTGGTTCGTCAAGTCTGTCTGTTAAAACTTGACACTGCACAGCGGCAATCTCAGCCGCTGATGCGCACGTGCCGTGATAGTCAGATCGATATAGACTTGATGATGTTTGGCCTATTACGTGTGGCTTGCAGCCGCATTGTAGAAGATATAAATTTACATGCAGCTGATGCCAATCGAGAAGAGCAATGCAAAGCCTCAGCTGACATCGTGAAGCCAGTAATTTTCAGCTTTACGCCACCCGTGGTGACAGCGAATTGCCGACATATGCCAGTATCGACATAAACAAGGGTCGGTGCCGCCTCGCCTTACTTCTTAAAATTCTGTCCAGCAATTTTCCAAATGGGCTCTGAACCACCAACGACCGTACTGCTTGTAGTCTCACAGCTCGCCGCCGAGGCGGCCGTGGGCGCCACATACGCCGAAAGACGAGCGTCAAAGCCGCATCTCCCTGCTTTCAATCGCGGATTTTGGGTCATCGGACGAGATGGCCAGCCCGAAGACCCGCTCTTGTTTCGGCACTGGGCTTTGAGGATTCGCGATGAATACTTTGAGCTTGAACGTTCACACCAAGATAATGGCGTGACAATTGAAACCCGTCCCCTCGACGATCCTGCAAGATTGATACGCCAGGTGGACATGATGGGCTATACTCACTATTCACAGGAAGAGATTCGCAGTATAGGTATGTGAAAAAGACATTTAACAGACTTTTCAAAGCGCCGTTGTTAATAGCATACGGCGCCTCTTTGGAATGTGCAGGCCGCGAAATTGCAGCAGAACTTCAAACATACCACGTGCTACGCAGGAACTGTCAGACACTTTGCTCCAAGCTTCTAGTGAAGCTGCTTTGCCAAGACAGATCGCACCAACACGACTTTTACTGGTTCTCTGCAGCACTTACGGACAGTGGACTCTCGCCGAAGCTTCAGCAGGACATGTTGTACTTTACTATGGTTCATTCTAATGCATACATCGGCTCCGGGTTTGCCATAGTTTCGGCGCTCTTCGATGTTCCTTGGCTAGGACCCATGGTGTTTATGGTAACATGTTACTATCTGATCAAATGGCTTATATTCAAGCCCTTTAAGACGCTATTGGGCTTTGTCGGTATTCTGGTTGCTTACAACGTTTTTGTTCTATACGGGCCAACGGGCCACGGCTGAAGCAACTGCTGAGGAGCATGGGCTCTGGTGTATGTAGGCATACTCTTTCATGGTAGCATAAATCTGTTGTGTCTTAATCACCGGTCTTGCTGCGTTCCGCACGACTAGTTAGAATTCAGGAAAGTCTGATAGTAAAGTAAAAGCATCCCCAGTAGATAGCTCGCAAGAGAGAATCCAGAAAATACTCCCACAACGAGGGCAATCTTCCATCATTAGCACAAACGATCGGTATCATGAGCTGGAGAGACATACCTTTACGTCGTCACTTTCTAGCCAACCGCCAGCCTCGATCGCCTTGATTGCCCTGTCTCTCAACATCCCAATTACACCACTGATGAACAATAAAATGGCAAAGTTGAGTAGCATCACCGGCATCTGCCAGACGACCATTTGACTCCACCGTACGGTCCATAATATCCTTCCATCGGCTCTGCGGTTCTCTCGTCCGAGTATGGCACGCAGCCGGGACAAACCGTCTTCGTAACAACCCAGGCGGTACAGTGCCACACTCTGCTGCATCGCGCTGCTGATGGCGGTGAGTCCCAAAATCAAGCTCGAATACCACAAAGCCTTGGTGCTCCAAGGAACTGCCGGCACACGACCTTCGGATGGCCAGGCAATGGCACCGGTGACGATGCTGGCGAGGATGGCGCACTGAGGTGGATGTCAATAGTTGGAACCTTGAACTGTGCGGAGCGAGCGTGGCCGAACGTACCGAGACACCGACAAATGTGAGTTCGCGTATCTTCTGCCCTCTCCAAGTCTCTGTCAAGAGATCCTTCTTTGACTCTTCGCTGTTTAAGAGGGCATAAATTGGTTTGTGAGTCGCCTTCCAGGGAACAAATACGATCAGGGCACTGGTAACGAGAAAGGTAAGGGCAAACTCTGGCGCGGCAGCTGCCTGGGCGACCAAGGCGGAAAACGCCATGTCCATTGTTTGATTGAATGAGGCTTTTTATCTGATTGAGTCCTTGCTTGGAATAGTCTCCCGACGCAATAGATTAATCCTTTGCGGATAGCTGGCATTTTATGTACCGCGCATGGTAATCACGCTGCAGCTGGCGCCGCCACAGCAGCTCGAGCGGTGGCATGCGCATTTTGAGCTGAACACAAAGTCACTCCAAGTGGCTCACAGCTAAATGGACGCCTTATAGTGGCCAGTACTGCCACTCCAGCCCTGTAGATTCTCAGCATGAGCACCTACCACTTCCTTCGAACTATCGCTGTCATCATAGGCAGATTCCAGTGCTGTAGTCCGTATCACTTCAGGCTTTCGACATCGGCGCGTGCCTCGTCCGTCCAGAACTGCCACCGAGTAAGTAACTCCCGCCAAGGTGACTGTGTGCTCCGTCATTGGCAAGGGTCCCCTCGGCATATTCCGCGTTGAGGAGCGAACCCTTTGCTTTACTGCCGAAGTGCCGCGTAATCATACGGCTTGTACAGTCGATTGCCGATCTCAGTTACTTCCCAGCTACTGTCGTCGGCACCCGGCTTACTTGACTCGTGTTTGTAGCACTATACCAGAATACCATTGGGTAAACGAAGCTGATGTGAAACCTTCCTGTCTTTTAATGCGTATGTAGAATTTGTTCCTACTGGCTGGTTCAGGCAATGTCTCGGTGAATTGGAAGCTGAGGGAACGATCGTCCGTGCAACCCCTCTGGCAAGACGGGAAATTTCACATATAAAAGCTATTTTTCCTCCCCCTTTGTAGCTCTCGTATCTTATAATACAACTCAACCACTAATTCTTACTTTCATCCAACACTTCCTCACACTGGAGCTTCACAGCTTCTAACCAGAGTACCAGCTCAAGCACCTACCTTTCAGCTACTATAGCCTTCAACAAAGACCTTCAATATGAAGGCGTCTGTTGTCTTTTTATGCCTTGCCGTCGCCGTCTCTGCCTGGCGTAATGGCAAGTGCGATGGATGCAGCTCTGAGCAGGACAGCATCTGTACTGAGAGATGCGCTAAGGCCGACCCCGACCACAAAACCCATGGTTGTGCCAGCTGCGGGGGTTGGTTTTGCGGAGAGTGCCATTGCAGGCCTCGGAATGAGTGCTGAGTATGCAGTGAAGCTGAGGGTGTGGCAGATGCTACTTTTGGCTACTTGTGGAGGAGTCGTGCTGGGGGCCTTTGGTTTCGAATGAGGTGTATTGCAGTTCTACAGGACAATACTACACAAGCTCTAAGGCATCATTTTGGTTCTCTCGTATCGCTGCAGATTGTAAACTTCTCTTTCCATTAGACCAATGATACCATCTACCCCTTTCCAGAACTTTATATCGTTTCGCACTGCTTACTCATAAGGCTGGTAAGGAGCCGAGACATTTCTGACGTGGCTGGATCACGGCTGAATAACATGGTCGAACTGATTGAGATTGTACCCTGGCTTGTTTGAGATAGCTTACGACCCCGACATAAAACGTTGTATGCGAACGGACCTTACTTCGGCGCAAATTTTCTCTAAGTTTGTGAGCGTTTGCAAGGGCTGGCACTTTATTAACTACATCTCCTGTAATAATAATTAGATTCGTGGCCACAGCTAGAATTGATGCTCTGTTGCCGCCGGCTGCTACAAAGGAGGCTGTGAGAGAATAGGCTGCAATCGATGTCTGATCGCGTTGGCTACCAGTGAGAGTTCGTTGTAAACTAAAGACGCATAAAAGAATATGTCACTATTATAGAAGAGTTTCTATAATAATGGCTTTAGGCTAAATCTTAACAGTATTCTTTATACTAATATAATTTATAGTTGGTGTACCTAGCTAGTAGCATGAGGTGATGTTGATTGCAGTCCACGTACACTGAGCTTGACAGTGCAATCGACTTAGATCTCGCCCCACAAAACAGAAGCGCCACTCGACCTCGTGTCGCCTGCCTCACTGAACGTCAACTTCAATCTGTGATATTCTGACGCCAAAACATTTTCCACACAAAGGCAAATGCCGGACAGCATGAAATTATAGAAGGGAAATACCGGGGACAGCATTTAAACCTCTGAAGCAACAGCCGAGCTCCCAGGCTCGGCTGCACGACGCCATAAACATATACCGACCTCAAATCAAAGATGCCTCAAGATCCCAACCTATACGGCCAGAGGGCCGCCAAAAAGCAGAAGAGAGAAGGCGGCCTGTCATCCTCGCTAGATTTCACAGCACAACTTACGTCGCTCATGGCCAACTCGGGGTCCAGCGCGCCAAAGCCCGGCCGTCAACGGCCGTCCAAGGAAGGCAAAGACGACATCTTCCGCAGCAAACCCAAAAAGCAGCAAAACCCCGAGGATGATGGCAAGCTGGTCCTAAAGGAAGTCGCAGGCACAGAGGATGAAACGCACGAGCTGGCCCGCGCACGGCGCAAGATGGAAAACAAGGCACGCCTGTACGCGGCCATGAAGAGAGGCGACTACGTGGCGCAGGAGAACGAGGCCGCTCCCTTGGTGGACTTTGACCGCAAATGGGCCGAAACCGTCGAAGGCAAGGAGCGAGCGTCGAGCTCTGGCAGCGACTCCGACTCAGACGACGACGGCAGGGGCGCGGAAATCATAGAGTACGAAGACGAGTTTGGACGCCTGCGACGCGGCACGCGCGCCGAAAAGGAGCGCATGGAGCGGCGCGCCCGTCGCGGCCTCCTCGGCGCAGAGGAGCTGGAGCGCATGTCGGCGCGGCCGGCGGCCCCGAGCAACATTATCCAGGGTGACGCCATCCAGGCCATGGCGTTTAACCCGGACGACCCGGACAAGATGGAGGAGCTGGCGCGCAAGCGCGACCGCAGCGCGACGCCGCCGGACAAGCTGCACTACGACGCCGACCGGGAGATTCGCAGCAAGGGTGTCGGCTTCTTCCAGTTTAGCAAGGATGAGGGGACGAGGGAGGACGAGATGCGGGCGCTCGAGGAGGAGAGGAAGCAGACGGAGGAGCAGCGGGCGGCCAGGGAGGAGCAAAAGGCTGCGAGGAGGAGGGAGATTGAGCAGCGGAGGAAGGATATGGCTTCGCGCAGGGCGCAGAAGCAGGCTGATAGCTTTTTGGACGGGCTTGGGTCGTGAGAGGGCGACGTGTACTATATTAATGAATGCAGTTCGGCTGGTGAGAGAATGAGGAATTGGTGACCAGCGAAGCATGATAGGAAGCCATCAAGTCTTATATAGGGACTTTAAGACTATTGTTACAATTCAAGTGAAAGGCAACTCCCGTTTTCAAGCTGTTCTCAACAATGAAGCTCACAGTAAATGGAGTGCAGGGTAGGTTAGTACCATGCCAGTTACGAGCCATCAACGCGTGTTTATTCGTTACAGGCGACCAGCTAATTTTGTAACACCAATGAGTAGTAGTCAAACAGATCTACTGAACTTTTCTACATGTTGTTTTTTAGTTTTGTGTAATATTGGCGGGAAATGTGGTCGGAAATGGATCACTGATGAGTAAACGAGCGAGGAAAGAGATATTGAGATTTTTGCATCCAGGGAACAAAACTGCATACGCAGAAACAAACACAATAGTAATTATATATTCGCTTTCATAACTTCACCCATGTTGGCATACATCTATGAATGTATTTTAGTACGCCATCTCGTATCCATGCCATCTCTGGGCCTCGGAAAGCCTGGAGGCGTAAGCCTGCATGGACAACATGTGGTGTTGACTGTGCCACAGACCAGCCCGCAGCCAGTGCTGTGAGCGCGCACAGTGCCACTCCTCAAGCAGAGACAGTACGTTGCTGTGCCGCAGAAAACACGGTCTGGAGGCTGCGATTTGGTACGAGTACCCGCCAACTCAGCTAGCGCCACAGGGTGTTTTACGGGGGGTGGCCACCCCCGGGGGGGCTTGAAATTCTTGTTGAGCTAGCTGGCGCGTGCTGACCTTGCGCAGGGCAGTGAAACGGGCATGCGGCATGCGCCGCGGGAGGGCAGAGGTTCCCTGCTTCAGCCAATGAGCCCTCTGTACCTAGGACCAATGCGAGCCAGGATCAGGTTCTCGAACGTTGGTACGACGTGCTCGTCTGTGAGTGGCCTCGTTTGGCTCGCTGTCACGGCGGGCGCTGCACCTTTTTTTTCAGGCGCTGTGTAGCCTTGTGATGACGATGGCATATGTATGGGTTACGCAAGGTTACGCAAAACCTCGTTTGTGTGAGCCTGGCTGCAGAGTCGGGGCTGCATGTACAGGAGTTGGGTTGGTTCGGGGGACTCGTGGCAGTTCGATTTGGGATAGTGGACGCGATGGTTACGAGTACTCGCGTGCTGTACGGCACAGCTCATCATCGTAGTCAGGAGACATGGCACGTTTGCAGCGCTCCGACTCGCACACTGTCGATGGTCGGTGTAGATGGATGCCCAACAGAAGTCGGCCGGGCCACGGCAACACTGTTGCAATCGGGTTACTTCGCGTTTGCGCTGCTGGTGGGTGTCTGAGCCGACGCGGGCACTCCCGCCAAATTACGAGTGCTCGTAAAGTCATACTCGTACACTGGCCGCACCAGTGGAAGTGCTCCGAGGTACAGTGCTGAGTCAACCTCGGACACTGTGGGTAAGCCTTTCCTCCCTGCAGAAGGGGCGCACCAGCAACGACACACAGCACGGCACACACCGCATCGCCCGGCTGCTCCATGTAGGCGTGCCCAAAGCAACTACGAGATACAAGACCTCGTAACCTACGGAGTACCTAGTGCCATGCCCTGGCTGCGGTTCGGTGCCGGGGTGGAAGCCATAGAGAAAGCTTCGTTCCAGAGTGGGCTGGGCGGCTGCAGGGACAAAGTACCCGGCCACGTGTTTTCCCCTGCAGAGTGACTTTTTCTGTTGAGGTCCTTGCTCGGCTCCAATACTCGTACCCTCCACAAGTGCCTTGGGTACCGACTGAGAGCAGGGCAGCAGCCAGCGCCAGTCAAGGCAAGGCAAGACAAGACTGGACAAGACAGGGCAGGGCAGGCTAAACCAAGGCCCGCCCAGCAACAGACCGGGGGCGACGCCAACGGCTTGTCTCCTCATTCTCCTCCCTCACACGACTAAACAAACCACTACATCATCACTTTCTGCGCCGGCTCCACCACGGGGTACTTACGACTAGACCACCCGCCGACGCCCACGACCGCGCCCCCGGGTTCCTCGCTCCTTGTACCTTGCCCGCCTTACTCGCACCACAAGTAGACTTTACCTCAGTACCTGCCTCTACTAGGGTACTCGTAGACTCCAAGTCCCCGCAACCGCGCAGGCCCCGACACCTGAAAATCGTCAGGGCCGTGTCATCCAAACTTGCCGACAACAACACAAACCCCCAGACGCCCGCTGCTGCAAAACCCTTGCCTGCGCGGCCGCTTTTGTCCTCCCATCCGGACCAACCGAACCGCCCCAGCAATAGTCGTCTCGCCTCTTTTATTATTGAACTCCTTACTCACTCTCCGGCTGGTACAAAGCTGCACCGACCAACGACCGCAACCCCGGTACACGGCCAAGTACCTACCTGCCGAACCTTGCCTCTCTTGCGCTGTCCTGTCTGGACAACCATCCCTGCGCGCGCCGCACAGTGCAGTTTGACCCTTTGTCGTCCCTGCGCTCCCCGACGCTTCCGCAACGCTTCATCAGACCAAAATACTGTGCGTCGTTGGGCATCATCACCGCCGTCATCGTCATTCCGTCACCATCACACACCCGCCGCCTTCCCTTCGCGCCCGACGACCGTCCATCGCAGCAAATCACGAACCCTTCGTCCAACCACGATGAGCCGCTAGCCTACCGACACTCACGCGCACTCGCAACCATTGATTGATTCATACCGAATCCCCGACGTGTGCATCCCCCCGTTGGCATGCATCTCTCCCAATCACCGCTCGCCATCGTCGTACACTTGCCCAGCCATGGACAAGCCATCGGCCGTCTCTGACGGCGGCCCTGACGCCATATCATCCAATACCGACAAGACATCAAATCATCAACATGCACCCCGTTCAACAACCAAGCCTGCCGCCCCGGCTGCGGCCACATCCACAGCCGCGGCTACAGCTACAGATACCACATCAAGCACCCCAAACGGCGTCTCTACATCACCCTCCAAGCAGTCCTCTGCCTCCAACTCGGCTGTGCCATCGCCCAACGCCTCAAGAGACGCCTCCCCGAGTCGATACGTGCGGAAAGCCACCTCGGCCAGCCGCTTAACCGGCAGCCGCTCTCGACATAACAGCCATCAAGAACCAAGTCCCACCCGTCCGTCCCGATCGCAAATACCGACACATACGGCATCCACCCGAAGCCTCTCGACCTCAGCCGCGCCCGCGCTTAATCCGTCAAGTAGAGAACCTTCGGACCCAACGGCCACGCCAGCCAAGAGCGCCGTTGTCTCGGACCTGAAAGATAGCCCCAAGTGGCCAGTCTCGCCACGCCTACGATCTCCCGCGCCTAATCTGCCCAAGCCGACAACGACGCCAACCAGGACTGAGCCTGAACCGCCCGCCATCAGTGTGCAACAGCCCAGTCCTGCAGTAAAGCCCGTTGACTCCCAGCCCACTCCCACGCACTCCGAGAGTGAGACTGACGAGCCCAATTCTGCTTCTGGCATCCGCACGCCTGTCCGAGGTGGCCTGGAAACCGTGCAGGAAGTGGCAACGCCGGCTCGTTCATCGGATCTTCTAGATCATGTCAAGGAGAAGCTTCCTCCTGCCGAAGCACAATCGGACACTGCCGCTAGCGATGGTGGTCGCACCTTGAGAGCCCGGCCCAACTTGCCGTCAGCCGACAGTGGTAGCGAAAGTACGGCAGACCGCCGACCGACTTCGGTTCCCTCGCCTGCTGTACCCCGACAGCCTAGTGCCATGTCGGCCAAGCAAGGGAAGACGAAGCCCGAAGGCTCTACGCAGACAATGACTGTCGAGACGGAGACGGTCTCCAGCATCCCTCAGGTGGCCCTGACTACTAGCGCAAAGACGGACGGAACAAACGGTACCCTCAAGCCTAAACCGAGCACCGAAACCATCAAGCCTAAAAAGGACAAGAAGAAGACCACCCGGAAGCAACCGAGCGCTCCTGGAACCTGTGAGTACCTGTTGCCAAACATATCCCATGTTCCATTCACTAACGCTTTATGCCCTTCAGCTTCTTCAAAGGCGGATAACTTCGAGGCGAAAATTGCCAGTGCTGTCGACGAAGCAAACACTTCCGACTCGGAAGAGACGTTTGTCTATGACTCGAATCCACCTGACGGCGGCGATAGGACCGTCCGTCGTTTCCATTCGCGAACGCCAAGCGCCACGTCCATGGCCAGTCAAGCCGACCGCCAAAACGTTAGATCCATCTACGGCGTCATGGAGGGTCACGGTCACCACCATGGTCCTGTGCCAAAGAAGAGCATGAAATTTGTAAACACCTTCAATGGCTCCGGTAATGAAAGCCTAACGCCTGGTGATGAGGATGGTAAAGGCACTGGCCGCAGCGCTGGAGGATCCGGCCGAGGAACGACACGGCACCATCACCACATTGGGCGTTGGGGCCGGCAACCTGGGAACGGCCATCCGTCGCTCTTTGATAACGAGTCGCCATTCCCAAACGCTGCTAAATCGAAGCTCAGTGCGCCGAACTCTCGAAATTCTTCTGGCGGCCCGACCAGCCCTCGAAACCACCACTCAGCGAGGAACCTGACGACAAAACGGTCAGCGTTACAAATGTCATCCATCTACGATATGGATGACACTGGTGGTGCTGACGACGAGCGTACGCCCTTACTTGGGTCCACTAGAATTGGACGATCCGGGCGAGGGCGCCGTGGTCCCCACAGCCTCAGGCAGGCAGAGTCTCAAACATATACTCGCCGTTCGTCGTATTTGAACCGATTTGCGGCGTGTCTGGTTCTTACCATGATGTTCCTTTTGGTGATTACCGGTGCCATAGGATTCATGTTTGCCACGTCTCAGCCAATGACCAATATTGAAATTGTGTCGATTCAAAACGTTGTCACCAGCGAGCAGCTACTCATGTTTGACGTCACAGTCAACGCACACAATCCTAATATTGTGGCTGTTACTATTGACCACGCAAATCTGGAGATATTTGCCAAATCGGAGCACGCTGGGACAGACTCGGATTGGTGGAGAGCTCCAAACCCCGCCAATGAGCTCAAGGTGCTGGATGACCCAATCAATGACCCTCCGTCAGATGGCGACGAAGATTCACGGCCGAACATTCTGTTGGGCCGCATTACAGAGTTTGACAGTCAGCTGCAATTTGAGGGATCGATGTTCCACCAGGGCACGTCGTCATCGACGGCTGGCATGCAGCTTGCAGAACCTGGCAATTCTACCTCTGGGGGCACGAAGCGCTGGGACCTCATCTACCAAAACGAGTTTGATCTCATCATCAAAGGTGTACTCAAGTACAGCTTGCCCTTGAGCGCGCACATTCGCAGTGCCACCGTTTCTGGGCGAACCACGGTCAAACCGAACTCGGCAAACGATCCGTCGCTGCAACCAAATTCGACCAACTCTCACGAATAACGAAACCGACCATCTTGCCACCTATACCGGCATGATGGCTCACTTTACGATATATTTCTCTTTGTACTTTTTGTTTTACTTTTGCAAATACTTTATTCAAGCGCGCATAGCATAGCGTATGATACTGGACTTGGACGCGCGCCGGCATTCCCGATACGGCCGCGGTTTTGTTGCCTGGCAGTCCATGACAAATTGAGTGGCATTTAAGGGACGATTCGTGGCGGAAACTTGGGCTACAACATACACGTTTGCGAGGATACTTTTACATGCTTCAAGGATAGATGAACGGGGTGGAAATGGTGGCGAATGTTCTTTTGCGTGTTTATATTTGGTCGTTTTGTAATCCCCACGGCTTTATGAACCATACACAGCACAGCGAGACGCAGCGACGCGTACAGCGCACCGTGACAGAAGGTGGCCAGGGCTCGTTGATAATGGAGGAGCTAGGAAGGATGCGAATCGTTGCAGAGGTTGAATGTAGCGAAAACAAGCAAAGATGCCTAAAAGAAGAGACCGCTTTGTACGAGACGTTCCGAAACTAGGGGCCATTGAGAAAGCAAGGGTGAATGGGGTATGTACAGTGGAAAGGGGGAATAATAGCGGCAGACAGCCCAGGTGCTGTGGATTTGACCCTGGTGATGGATCGAGTGTCTGTTGATTGATACCAGCATACGAGATGCGAGATATACCCGTGCGTCGGGAGAACAGCCATTTCAAGGCTGTCGTCTTTTGTCTCTCGGCGCATTTTCGAAATAGATCTTCTTAATCATGACCATAACACACGATTACAGGATGTGAAATAAGTGGAAAAGTAAAAAAGACTCGATATTTTTGGTAAAGCCCCCCATCCAACGCCAAATTCCGCTGATATCTGCTATATGTGTATGCTACCTTGCATATAAAACAAAAAAAGTATAAAAAGAAGCCAAGACAAAATATGGTAAACAGTCGTCTAAATTCGTGAATGATTTTTTTCTTCTCAGTTGAGACTTGTCGTTTTCTTTTATGAAAAGTGAATACCCTCCTCATTAAAGGCAAACAGCAGTCTCAAAAAGTCATTCTCGTCACACTTGCCGGCACGCTTGTCCGCCAGCTCCGTCACGTCCTCGAGGACCTTGCGAATCTTTTCGCGCACGAGCTCGGCGACCTTTGTCTTCTTGCGCTTGCTCTTCGTCTTGGGGACGTTTGTCTGCGCGGCGTTGAGCTCCTTGAAGAAGGCGGGGGTATCATCGTCGGCGGCAGCGTCGTCAACCTCCATGTCGGCAGGCTCGTCGTCCTCTTCCATATCCATATCGTCGTCTTCATCGGCCGCATCGTCGGCCACGCTGTCGTCGACGGCGACGCCGTTCATGGCGCACCAGGTGCGGTAGTTGCGCTCGACCATGGCGAGCACCTCCTTGGTGCCGAGCCAGCTGGCGCGCAGCGTCTTGTTCTTGCGGACAAAGCACACGCGCAGCAGGCCGTCCCACTCGTCCCAGCTGACGTTGGGCCTGTCGCCGCCCGTCTTGGGCTCGATGCGGACGACCGACGACTCGACCTGCGGCGGCGGGCGGAAGTTGTTCTTGCCAACCTTCATGACGTGCGTAATCTTGGCCCAAAACTGCGCATTGACCGACAGGCGGCAGTACAGGGCGTCGCCGGGGCGGGCCGTCAGCCGCAGCGCAAACTCGCGCTGGAACATGAGCACCGACGTGCGCGGCGGGTTGGGCATGGACAGCAGCTTGAAGACGAGCGGGCTGGAGATTTGGTACGGCGTGTTGGAGATGCACACGTCGAATTGCGGCAGCTCCGTCTTGATGACGTCGCCCAGCAGCACCTCGAGCTTGCGCTGCTCGGGGGTTCCCTGCACGCGCTTCGTCACCTCGGCGGCCATGCGCGGGTCGACCTCGACGCAGATGCACTTCTTGGCCCGCTCCAGGATGCGCACCGTCAGGTTACCCGTTCCGGGACCGACTTCGAGCACCGTGTCGGTCGGCTTGAGGTACGCTTTTTCCACGATGGCATCTGACACGCCCGGGTTCTTGAGGATGTGCTGGCCAAAGTTGGTGTTGAACTTGAAGACGTTGTTCTTGGCCGAGTTGCTGTTGCCCGCGCCCGGGCCGGCCGATGGTCGGTCGTATGGTGAGCTTGAGGCGCCGCCGTTGCGCTTCGCCTGCTTTGCCTTTGCCATGGCTTTGTTGTGTTGTCGCTTTTGCCTTTTTGCGTGCGTATTTGTCGGTTTTTTTGCAAAGGCGGTCGCAGATGTGAGGTCGGCGATGACGGGTACTGGCTTTCGCTGGCGGCGCTGGCGGCAGGAAACTTTTTTTTTTTTTTGGGTGGGGTTTGTTTGAGGGACGCTGCCTTTTTGGCGCCGGTGATGCACCAATCGCGGGACCCACCATCTCCAGGAGAGCCAGCCACAACACCCTGAACGAACACTATATACATACTCCGTATATTAAACAAACGTGAGCGCTCATAATTAACATTTTTTTTTTCATGTGTGAATGTGGGCAGACTCAAATGCATAGCGACAGAAAACAGGAAACTAGGCAATTTCGAGTACACATGCCCGCTTACAAAAGACACTTTAAGCTAGTCATACACCTTTTCGGAGCCCGGCATTTGCCCGTCATATTAGTACGTACCGCATCTCCTAATAACACCACTATCAAGCCAAAGGCTGCTGATATTGCCAGTGAACCAACTAATTCAATAGGGTGAGTATTCGTGAGGGCGAGGCCACGAATCAAGGACTACGACTTTCTCCCGAGGGTCTGCTCGGAGACTGTGACCGCCCGCTATAACGGGCAGTTCATCGGCTTTACAATGCCGCATAATTCTGCCCAGCGGCATACTAGCAGGCTGTGCATTACACTCAAGAAGCGCATCCGAGCTTAGGCATTAAAATCAAGTGAGAGCATGATGGATTATTACAGCCTTGCAAGCTGTGACGGGGAATGACACGAGCGAGCGTCAGGCAGAGTGGCCAATAGCTAACCATTTGGCCGACACACAATAAGCAATGCACTTCCCGCTTGACGGTTCCGACACGATATCAATTTAGTATTCAATAGGTACAAATACTATACTAGACACACAGATGCACCTTAGAGAGCAAGACACCCCTGTCTCTGCAAGAATGGATGCCGCTTCTTCGCTTGCCAATCAAACACGCTTGGCAACGTCCTCCAGCAGTGTCTGTGCAGCAAGCTTGCCTAGATTATTGGAGGCAAGTGGGGAGTCGCCCGTAAGAAGGAGCCGATCACGATGAACCTGGCCCGTCATGCCGTCGTTGATCGGCTTGACGCCAAGCTTACGTAGTTCCTCGCCCACAAGCCAAGGCATCTTCCCCGGGATGTAGCCAATCTCGATATTAGCGCCTGTGTCGAGCGAGTCCGGGAACACGACAATCTCATAGCCATCATAGATGAACTTGCTGCCCTCAGGTTTGCCAACGTTTGCGGCAAGAAGACTGGCCGGTCCATGGCAGAGCGTGATGTAGTACCGCTGGTTCTCGTGCGACCAGCGGATGATGTCGCCCACGAGCGACGAGAAAGGTACGTCGTTGAGCACGCCGTGTCCGCCGGGGACGAAGATGCCAAGGTACGGCGTCTCGCTGGAGAAGCCTTGCGGTCCCCAGATCTTCTGAAGGTTCAGAGGGCTGCGGATCTTGTCCTCGTACTTGGCGTATATTTGTTTAACCGCCTCATCCTCCTTGGGAAACGCCCACACCTCGAACTTGACCGGGTCGCCGGACAGCGTCGCAATGTCAATATCGAAACCCGCAGCGTCGAGATGCAGCATGGGCAGCAACATCTCTACAGGGTGGTTACCCGTCGAGAAGAATTTCACCGCCCGCCATCTTCAGGTAGCGCTCCTGAGTGGCAATGAGTAGTACCTTCCACTTACCGCCCTTGTAGGCATTTGGGTAGTTGGCACCGTCAAAGTCTGTTTTAGGCGAAGTATACTGCGAGAGGGAAAAGGCTGATGGGAACCAGGCGTTGAGTTCAGCCTGGTCTGACACTGGGGCTCGGTCTGATGAGCTAGACATGGCGTTCTGGGTGGTGATTTTGATCTCAATGTGGGATAGTTGCAATGCTAAAAGTGTGATTGAAAGACGTTTTACTTTCTAAGTAGGCCCCCTCCCCTTTATATATACTTTGCCAGAGCATCAATATGGAAACCTGTTCTGGCATTGACTTTCCTAGGTGGCATCCTCGTATGACAAACATGGTTACATTGTACATGCTTCCAAGCAGACCCCAGTCGTTGGCCTGCATTCTGCCGCCACCCGTCATCACTCTGACAGCAGGATCAAGTCAACGAGGAATGGGTTACTCCATAGCTGCTACTCGAAAGTGGAGCCTCGCTTCGCTTTCTCTGGGTCACTTCCGGGTCGCTTCCGTCGGAGTAGTTCCGTAACAACTACCCTGGCAGCGATCGTCCCACCGTGCCGTCCACATGCCTTGGCCGTTTAAAAGAAGCCTATTTCTGCGTATGCAACTCCGTCGGACTTACTTAAGCAGCTTGCGCTGTACTGGGACGGAAAGAGGTTAGTGCTCCCCTGGTCCCCTACGGATGTCCAGCAGCGATTACGTAAAAGTCTAATTCACGATCTTGAGCAACAGCTGGCACAGCCGGGGATTGGTCCAGCCGGTCGCGTATGACAGCCAGGTGTGGTGTGTGGTGTATGGGAGCGAGACCACCTTTAGTAAGTTACTGTCTGGGAGGTGATGTATCGAAATCCGCATTCTGCGCCCACATCCACAACTGGCTTGCGTCGCCAAGCCCAGAGTCGGTCAAAGCGGAGAGGCTGGCATCCCAGTCAAAGCTGCCCAGATCATCAGAGGTGGTAAGTTCTGGAGGAGCTGTACTGTCTGCTATTCCGCCCAGTGCTCCATGTCGCGCTTCTGGCCATGGCCTCTGCGCCTGCTGTGATAAAACTACAGTCATTTGTCAGCGGAATTTGACAAGTGTGGGAAATAGTGTTCAGCATACCTTGCTGAAGGAAATCTTGAGTGCTACTATCTACGACCGCGGTCGTATTGTCCTCTCCAAAGCCGCCGGTGCGTAGGTCCCGCTCGACGAAATCGCCTTCATCCATAACGGAAGGCGCGGCACTTTTCCCCGTAATTATTTGATTCTCGAGCTGCAGAATCACCGTGACCAAGCGTTCTAGTATCGCTATACTTTGTTTGGAGACGATGTGCTGGCTAGTCGACGCGTCCTGACAAACTCGAACAATGTGCATGACGCTCATCTTTGCTCTCTGACTGGTGCTGGACAGCGGTTGTTGCAGACAGACCACGCAAAGTACAACTCCAGCAGTAAAGAGGGTTATTCCAACGTGCATATTCGCATGGGTACGTCGACATGCCTTGAGGGCATTCGGGAACTTATGCAATCCGGCAGTCTGCATTGCAGCCTCTGTCAGACGCCGAAGCGAGAACAAGCCTTCCTCGCTAACCTGTAGGTTGTTGCCATCCCCAAACGCTACTGTACGATGAAGAACTATTTGGAGGTTGTCGTAAGCAAGTTGGAGAGCTAGTGCTTGCAGCTGATAGAGGGAAGGTTCTTCTCCTGGCGCAGGATCATCGTATGACTCGATACGCAGCTGGGCTGGCAGGCCGTCTTTCCACTGCGCCAACTCCTCGTGGATGGTTCGGACACTTGCCGTCTGGGTCGGACGCGAGCGGCGGCCAATAAATTCCGCCATTATGCTGTAGAGGCGGAACTTGCACTGGTGATAGAGCAGCAATGTTGAACTTGCCTTGTCTTGGGCGGTCCCATAAGGGTCTGAGATCATCCCAACGCTGCAATCCGCGTCGTTTATAACACACGGCCGTCCAAAGGCAATTGCCGCGTACCTTCAATAAACAATAATGAGAAAGACGAACGCAACCAATCCAAAACAAGCACTTACTTGTCAAACACCTCCAATGCCCACCACGTGCGCCTCTTTGTCTCCATGATATCCGCAGACGTATCCTGCCACCGGTTTTCGCGGTGGAGGTTGATTACCTGCGCAATCTTAACCCCAGCACCGGATATCCCAAGTCCGACGTTGGGACGTCCATTAAACAGAAGAAAACTGCCCAGGAGCACGCAAATCTGAACAGTCTCAACACTGGCACACCCTACAAACTGCAAGAAGCGGGCCTCAATTCGAGCAATCAAGTCAGAAGAGAGCCGTTGCAGATCGAATTCAGACGCGACTACCGAAGATGATACAGCAGTATAATGCGCCCCGAGAGCGACCACAAGCATGGCAAGCCATAGAAAGTTCCCTTCTCGGTAGAGGACGTGTTCGGAGCGTAGAAGCGCCTCATACCTTTCACGGAATGATGGTTCGTGGAACACCTGAAGAATCGGTTAGGACACATCAGAGCTCGAAAATGGTGCATTTAAAGAACCCACCATCATGAACCAGTCTACAGAAAGAAAGAACTTATTGACCAGGCTTGTCAGCGTAGCGTCGTCAGGCAGCTCCATGTCAACAAGCTGACGCCAATGATGTCGACCCCAAGTAGCCCCGCCAAGTTCTTTATGGCCGCCAGGCAGCGCTGAAGTGTCATGTCGAATCTCTGGATCCAAGCTCATTCTCGAAAATATCTAAGTCAGAATTAGGATGCCGTGTCCTCAACAAAGGCGGAGCACACTGGCAGCTCTGGCGCTTACCGAGGTTGTCAAATCGATGATACTTGACTCAGGCAGCATCAAGGACTCCCTTGAACTCTGATGGGAGTTTTCAACAGCTGTACTAGAGGTCAATGGGCCAGATTCAGGACCAGCACCAGGCTGTGCGGCTGCAGCAGCATCCAGGTTTGAGCCCTGTGCATGCCGGGAAATGCATTCGACGCCTGCCCGAACACATAGTTGGCATGGTCGTTCACGGTCGCACTATGTATCAGTCAGATAATCTTCACCAGAAGAAGCCATAAATAATGGCGACGACGCAACTTACGCCCAGCTTACGCTGTCGGCAACGCAGGCAGGCCGAGGACACTTTTTGTCGCTTTCTCGTTGCATTCATGACTACTCTGTCATCGATCCAATCGTTTATTGGATACAAGGATACAGCAGGCTGCTCTTTTGCATTTATCTTGATGCGTTGAGGGCCACCTATTGGGTTACAGGTTTTAGGCGGCCGGTACAGGCACATCAGCAGCGACGCTGTACAGGCCCTGGCTTAGCTAATCTGTAGTGAAGCAAGCGACCACCCCGCTCCTGAATAAATTGGCTTTCTGGGCGTTCGCGTAGTTGGTCAATCGTAGATGATCCTGTTCTAGCGCTGGACACATTTACACAGGTAGAAGGAAATTAGCCATTTATATAGAATAAGTCGCTCAGTGTCGGGTCTACCAGAAGTGACATTCACTTACAAAACAGACTTATATATCAGAAATGGAGAGCGTCTTGCCCCTCAGATACTGACAACTAGCCAAGCCATAGTGGGCTCCCGCCGTGGCTTGTAAATACCACGCCATACCACGCTGAACCCTCTAGGGCTTTTGACCGTAACACAGAGGTTGGTGACTCCATGCCGTTGCACTTATCTGGGAAAGAGATTCGCGAACTGCGACTTGGGATATAGAGCCCTGCGGAAACGTAACTAAACTCTTCTCTTGCAGCCTTCTTGTATGTGCTATTGGAAGCCAGCGTCTTTTGGCGTGCGGCGGTATTAGCCACCACCAGTGGCAGTTGGCGTGGGTGGTTCCGAAGTGCAGTGGATTTTGGCGCCGATGGAGTGGGTAGGCGAATGAAAACTCCATACACCAGCAATGGCGAGTGCCATTAAATCAGCAATGCAGAATTAACGGTAATTAACATCGATAGAACCTGCTAAAAAAATTAAAATTAAAATCTTGGATTTACTTACACGCCTATC
Organism: Lecanicillium sp. MT-2017a; assembly: GCA_003056585.1. NCBI lineage: Eukaryota > Fungi > Ascomycota > Sordariomycetes > Hypocreales > Cordycipitaceae > Lecanicillium > Lecanicillium sp. MT-2017a. Next base: position 70,601 of record PXYN01000247.1, read on the forward strand.
TGATCCGAGACTTGGCAAGATGAACATGATTCATCTTGGTCTTCGCAGAGTGTTTGGGGGTTCCGGTGTTTTAACATTCGCCATGGTTTGATGGGGGTCTACAATTGCTGTTCTGCCTTATGGCACTGGACTACTGAGAATTCTCTCACACTTATTCACACATATGCCTCGGCAAGGATAATGTACCATGTTGTTCTGCCACTTGAAAACATATCCGTACTCAGACCTTCTTTTTCACCCCAGTCTGGACTTCCGTGTGCTCATTCCTCAGCGTCTTCTTCGCTATGAAGAAGGAAGCTAATATGCCCAGTCCGGATACCCCGGTATAGACGATCCAGGTTTTTCGCATCGAGGCTGCGAAAGCGCTTTCAATAGCATGTCTTACTGCGTCGTTGTCAATTTTTGGGATCAGAGAAGTGTTCTCTGTCGCATTTTGCCCAACAAATTGGCCAATAACATCGGGCGTTGCACCAGCAGCCTTGATTGATACTGCTTCAGTCCGCATGGCGTTCTGGAAAACGACACCTCCGATGACAACAGACAGCGTGCAGGCAATTGTTCGGGCGAGAATGGCTGCTGAAGTCGCCGACCCAACATCACTCTCTGGCACATTTGCCTGGATGGCGAGTAAAACTGGCTGAAACAAAACACCAGTAGCACTGCCGGCAACAACTTGAAGCCCGGCGACCGTGGCAGTGCTAGAATGGACGTTCAGAATAATAAGCAGTCCAGATCCGAGTGTAAGGAACACTGCGCCTGAACGGATCAATTCTGAATAACTGCCAATCTTGTTCAGCACAGCGCCTGCAGCTATCCCACTAACAGAAGCCGCTATGCTAAATGGAAGTATCAGTATTCCGGATCGAAAAGGCGAAGCTTGCTTCGCCCCTTGGAGGTACAGGGGCAGATAAAACTCAACCCCCATCGCCGTCTGTCACAATGGGTCAGCTTGTACACGTTTTGTGCCATAAAAGAAGACTTACAAACGAATCAATGAAGCCGATGACGAGAAGAGTCAAATTAGACCGCCCGGAGAACAGGCCGAACGGTAGAATTGGATCTTCTGCGTATTTCCTTTCGAAAATGAGAAGTAGTAGGAGCGTCACTACCCCGAAAACAACCAAGCATATAACGGTGGGACTACTCCAAGGGATGCTATCGCCACCCAGCTGGAGCCCGAGAAGAAGCATAAGCACAAAGGCGAGGAGGAGAAACGTGCCACCCCAATCCATAGCTCGTACGCCTTCTAGAAACCGTGTTTTAGGTCTGTGTACATTGAGGAAACCTGCCATAAGTATAAACGCGAGACCGGTGATGGGAAGATTAATCCAGAAGCACCAGCGCCATGATAGGTGTTGAGAGAAAAGACCTCCCAGTAGAGGGCCAATGCCCGCGGCGACCGTCCACACCACCATCTCAATGGCGAAATATATACCTCGCGCCCTGTTGACAATCAGTGTTTCGTGACTTTGGAAAGTTATTTCGACAAAAGACTAGCCTTTCACTAAAGAGGTCCGCTGTTATAACAGAGACCATTTGCAGTATCCCACCTCCTGCAATGCCTTCCAGCGATCGTCCGACGATCAGCATTGTAATGTTCACAGCAAGTGCGCATACAATGGAGCTTAGAAAGAAGAGCGCCACTGTAAATAACACGACAGGCTTTCGGCCCCAAATGTCTGAGACTGTACCGATTATAGGTATCGATGCCGCACTGGCGAGAAGGTAGGCCCCGTTCATCCACGAGTACGCCGCCCCCGCATGTAAATCCGACGAGATTGTGGGCGCTGCGGTCGAGAGAATCGAGTCATCGAGGGCGGATACAAAGAGGGCAGCGTTCAACGCAACTACATTTGCTATCGTTCTTGACTTTTCTCGCACTCGTGAGATTTGCTGGTTTGGAGTTCCCACTTGCGAGTCTGGGTTAGACAGTTCGACCAGGCCACTAGCGGTGTTAGCTGCATCCGCTTCCTGCGAAAGCTCTCCTTCACCGTTCAATGTATGCAGTTGTGCGTCCATAGTAAATACAGTGGCACGTTTCAGATAATAGTGGTTTCTGTTCGAGGTTCCAATGCAAATACATTGGGAGGCAACCAATATTCGGCATCACTACCCGCCGGAACACGTCATACCGACACGCCTCACGCTGAGTAAGCTAGCCCGCATCGTAGACAATTTAGATAGAGCATTAAATCGGAAACAAGTCTTACCAAATTAAACACTGTTTACATAGATGTAACGTTTTGGTAATTCATACAGCTTTGTTACGATCATTGGGTAGCTGATGTAGAGGGCCAGTGCGTTGCTGGCGGCATTTCGACTATCGACGGTGTGATGTGACTTGGGAGGTCGAACGCGTATTAGTGACCGCTGCATTGCTATTTTCTCATCTTTAAAAGATCGACATCTATAACTTTCACTAAATAGTAACCCTATGAAGCAGCAGAATTAAAGGCTTCTCTTCTTGGCTCTAAGTCAGGCTTCCCCGATTATCCTAATTGGAGCTTACTGGGCCCGCATCTCCGAGTATTCTATCCCAGGACTCTAATTGTTCCGATGCAAGAAACCATACTTGCTTTTTTCGATAAGAAAGACCTCCATCGACAGCTACCAGCTACGAGCATCATCATAGAACCCGTAATCTTAAACTGGAGCCAGGCAGCAACAATGCCCTTCAGCGTTGTGCTCTTGCACGCGTCTATCAATGGCGCGATGCCAAAACCAATTATTACCCCGTGGGATTACGTACTCCCTGTCAGTTAGATTTCGGTGGCAAGACCCATAAAGGGAAGAGATGCACAATTCTAGCTTATAAGATTGGCAGGGACTGGACTCTCACTCAGACAGAGCGTGAGAACTAGTTTGATTTCGCTGATTACGGCAGGCAATTTATAGTAGACTGAAAAGGTTTCCTCCAGCCAGCTTAGTAGCCATGATTCCATCGCAGCCTATTCCATCGCAGCCTAACATGACAGGTGATATTTGTTTTTGTAGTCGTAAGCGCCACACCAACGACCTTCAGGACTTACAAAATAGCCGGCTCCCCAATGCTCCGCGTACTACGCGATAGCATTGGTGGCTATTTCATTACGAGTCATGCCATCTCTAAGCGACTCTAACAATCTCGTTCATGAACTGCCACATTGTCTCCCTAAAATAGAAAATTGCAGTTCAAACCTCCCGCGCTTGGTCAATTTGGGGAAGCGCCATAAACGCCGCGACCCCACCCAACATGATTACGCGGCCACCCACTTCATCCCGTTGGTCCCTGGATTAGAACTGCCGGCCGGACTTTTGAATTGCCTGCCGCAAAAATTGATGTAAACAGAGAATCTGATAGGCTGGATTGCATCTCGTTTCATCTGCGGGGGACGGTCATGTTGGTATATCCTCCGGCCGCGTGTGCAGGTCAGGCGGTCAACTTCCGCAAAAGGAACCTCTTCAACCGGGGTCCCTAGCTCAGTAATTAGTCTCGTCTAGGAAATCCAAGACGTTATCTTTAAACGCACCAGTGGGAACACATCGGTGGCGTTGCGCGCTGAGGTGATGACGAGGCCTGCTCTGGATAATAGCTTACGCTGATGCATATAATAAGGGAGACGATGGCGAACTTCGGCTTCATCTACTCTTTAGAAGACAATCAAGTACGACAAAATGATTTTAACGAATTACGTGCATATTTTGCCTCTATTCCTCTCCATCGCTGTCCTGGGACATCCTGGACATGACGCTACAGAAGAAATTCTCGAGAAGAGGGCGTTCATGGCCGCTGGTCGACGTGCCTCCCTTGCCCACTGTGAAGACCGGCTGCAAGAAATGGGTGTACTGTCTCGCAATGTTCAGCGAAGAGCAACTTTGATGAGCTATGCTCGATTGGATCGTGGCTTTACGAAACGAGATATTACCACCGTTTTGGCTACTTCACACAATGATACCAGCTTTGGCTATAGCGAAAACACCAGCGTTGCGCAGCTTTTCTCCAGCAATAACTCTTGTCTCCTCATGCCTGAAGTAACGCAAGGCCCATACTGTAAGTCCTATACTTTATGTGTCTACCATCCCTGCCGTCAAACACTAACAATTATGGCAGACGTGGGCGGCGAGTACATCCGAGAAGACATTCGCGAAAGCCAGGAGGGAGTAGACATCACGCTGGACTATCAAGTCATAGACGTGGACACTTGCGAACCAGTCCCTAATGTTTACGTGGAGATCTGGCACTGCAATTCCACGGGCGTGTACTCCGGCGTCGTTGCAAATGGCAACGGCGACTCGTCAGACGAGAGCAACATCGATAACACATTCTTACGCGGCATCGTGAAGACGGATAACGACGGAGTTGCCCAGTTTCAATCTCTCTTTCCCGGTTTCTATACTGGTCGGACGAACCATATACACGTCATGGTCCATGCGAACGCGACTGAATATGCCAACAAGACCCTCGGCAACGAGGTGTATGCTAGCCACGTTGGCCAGGCCTTCTTTGACCAGACTCTTATCCAAGCCGTCATGCAAGAGTATCCTTATAGTGATAATACCCAGTCACAAATGATGAACGCGGACGACAGTATTCTTTCCGAGGAGGCTGGCACGGACAACATCGATCCTCTGATGTCTTATTCGTTGCTTGGAGATACTGTGGCTGATGGGCTACTGGCGTGGCTTGCATTTGGTATCAATACTTCGTATACCAATGAGGTTACGCCTGCAGCTTTCCTTTACCAAAGCGGCGGTGTCGAGAATCAAAATTCCGGTATGGGTGGCGGACCAGGAGGAGGAAACGGCGGGCCTGGCGGACCTCCTCCATCTGGATCCGCGGGTAGCGGTGGTAGTTCTTCGACTGAAGCTCCCACCAGCGGCGCGCAACAAACCGGTTCTATCCAGGACTGGGTTATGCTTGCTTGGGTTGTAGTTGGTGTGCAAGTTTACCTACACCTGTAATGGTACAATACTTCAACTCTGAGAAGAACAAATTAGCATAGAGGTAGAATTTGTCCCCGGTACAATATTTGAGTGCTAAGTAACAAAATTAATGAAGGATAAAAAGAGCCAAAAATAAAAAGAAAAAGCCAAAAATAAAAGCCAAAAATAAAAAGAAAAGGCGAAAAAAAAGAAAAAAAAAAAGAAAAAAAAAAGAGCCCTTGTGGGCAGAATATAGGAACACTACTTGATCGTGGCGCAGGATCGTACTTATGGGTCATTTCACTACTTGTCATCAATTTCGACAAACAACAGTCTTATTGAACTTACCAATGTTTCATTGAACATACTTTAGAATAGTGAAAATTTCAAGAAAAAGCACTAAGCGATATAACATGTAAAATCTCGAGCTGCGTATGCAGAGCAACTACTTTTTGATCATTCATGGTACTATGATACTAACTAGTAGACGAAAAGATACGCAAAGTATGTAGGTCTGTACATGGGTACTTTAAGTGGTTAAACCCTTGTCACATTACTCTTTGTCGTCATCGATAGGAAGCCCAGGTATGTGGCCGTTGCGGAATAAATGAACAAAGACGTCGTGGTCCTGCCGTACCTGCCCCGCATACTTGTGAGCAAAGTCAATGAGGTAGCTCTTGAAGCTGTCCTCATTCTTCGAAATGGCTTCGTCAATGGCCTTCTCGGGACTGAAGGGAACCAGGTTCGAGTGCCTGCTGTCGTCATCCCCGGCGCCATGCATCATGGCGGTTGCGCGGCCGAGGTCAGCTGCTACCTGGGCCATGTCCTTCCGGTTGTTCCTTGACCATTCATAATCCGCTGCGTAAGGGGACACTTCGGCGACCAGATACCCGACTCCATCCAACTCTGTCCAGCCGAGCCAAGGGTCCGTGTGCACCTGCAGCGCTCGCTGGGAGAGCACGGTGCGATGAGCCTCGTGATGGAAGTGGCTTTGCGCAGTACCACCAGTAACGTGTGGCGAAACAGCTGCAGGTTGAGATTGTTTCATATAAAGTACAATGTCATTCTCCAGAGCCTCGCTCTTCCCTTCGAGTAAAATGTTGTAACTTGGCAAGCCTGCTGAGCCAATGCCTACGCCGCGCCGACCGACGACGTCCTTTATCCGATGCGCTGTAGGACTCGGCTGGTTCGTCTCGGGAAGCGTGCTCAAGTAGGTTTTAAAAGCAGCCTCGACCTTTTCTCGAGACTGCTGATCGAGTTCGACCACTCCACTGCTTCGAATGAAGCGGCGTTCAAAGTCTCGAACCTCCGTCATGGACTTGAGCAAGTCAGTGCGATTGTTTTGACGCGCCGATCGCAAGGCCTGCAGCACTGGCCCATCGGCGGTATCAAGTGTGAATTGGAACTCCTCTTCCTTGCTGCTTGCAGCTATGGTGTGAATATGCTCACGGTATGCAACGGCATATCGTTGAATCAGTTTGTCAATCTGTTGATCGCTAAGGGCGTTTGCGTAGCCAGTAAGAGCAATCGAAGCAACAAATCGTTTAAGGTCCCAGGTAAACGGCCCGATATAAGCTTCGTCAAAGTCATTGACACTGAACAAGAGACGGCCATGAGAGCCCATGTACGTGCCAAAGTTCTCTGCGTGTAAGTCGCCATGGATCCAGACATGAGCGGTTTGCTCATTCAAGAAGGCATCTTGTTCCTGCTTTTTCTGTAGGTCGTGATAGAAGAGACACGCCGAACCGCGATAAAAGGCAAACGCCGAAGCTGCCATCTTGCGGAATTTGAGCTCAAATGCGGCGGGATCCTTCTTGAGGAGGCTACCAAAAGCATTGTCGAAAACTTGGAGAATCTCCGTGCCTCGCGCGTCGGTGGCAGTCTGCCCGGAGGTGGAAGGCTGTTGCGGCTTGTCCATTGCTTTCTTGTCGTTTCTTAATATTTGAAAGATGAAAATAAGTTAAATGACAGTACTTCTTTTTTGTCATGCAAGCAACAAGCATCTTGATTTATAGGCGAGAAAAACGCCAAAAACCGGACTGGAGAAATTGTGGCGTCGGCGTCATACCCTGCTATACTGGAGGCCTCATGGGCATGTGGGCTTGGCTGTGCGATGCCCAGCAGAATCGGTGATATAAATCTAATAATTTAGCAGGCTCAATACTAAAGTGGATGAAGTGACGTGATGCCTTGGCACGTCGTACTACTGTTCCTCAACATGGACGAGGTACTGTTTCTTCCTCATCTAGACCAGAACTAATGAGAACGTGCTACGACGCAGCATCAAGTTAGCATCATGCACTGTGAATAAGGGCAAACTCTTTTTATTATTTGATATGCTGTACCTATAAATAAAGTAATTTGTGTCGGAATCCTGCGCTAGGATCTCGCACCCAGCCTCCTCAAACCGTCACTCAATTGTCCTGCCTGTAGGCGCCTTATGTAGGGTGAGGTGAGGATAGTCGCGTAGACCCTGGCCGCAGCAGAGCTCATTAACCCCTGATCTGCCGTTTTATTTAATACATCTGCAGGATTTAAACTTCCGCAGTAATTCAATTTGAATTGAATGGAATAGGCAGTGAATTTTATTAAAGGTAACTTTTTTTTTTTTACAAATTGCCTACGAAGAAATCCTCTGCACAGATGAAGTGTCGGTCGGTCCTTGATGGCCCACCTCGAAACAGTACCCTGCGCGCGAGACCTTGGGCTCAACGAGAACGCCTCTCTGACGAGACACCAAAAAAGAGAGGGAGCCAAGCAAGGCGAACAAGCAGGCAGGTTTACAGGCCAATAACCATGCATGGTGCAAGCCGGCAAGCGTTACTTATGGGTCAACCTTGGAGAAAGCGACCCACAATCAAGGAAACGGCCACAAAGGATGCCTGGCCACGGAGATGTAAATTCTATGAAGGACCACCAGTAATGGAGCGCTCTTCGTGTAAGCTTGGCGGCATGGCATCGCGCCACAGTGACGTTCCCTCCGAGCGTTCCCACGAGCATTCCCAGCCCTGCAAATGCCTCCCGTAAATCACTTAACGGAGATCTCCCATATCCCAGCATTTTCAGCGTACCAGAGCAATGACAACGTTGCCGCAAATGCATGAGTGCGGCGCAGATTGAGATCGCCTTAATCATCCTCACTGGAAAGGCAGGCTGCATAATTTACATCCGTATTGACATGACATCCACCGTCAAATCTTGCGGCGTGATCTAGACAGAACGGTAGTCTGAGTTAAGTCAACAATTACAGCTTTGAGATTTTGAGCATTCCCATGTTATTTGCCCTCGGCCGACATATCTTTAAATGAGCCACCAAGCACGCATAACCACTTTTCATAGACGCATAACCCACTGACCTAATTTAGTCACTTTCAACAGTACAACACCCTTTGCTATTATTATCCTTAGCAGCACATACTAAGCGGATTCCTTCTTCGAGAGGCCCTACTCGTACGGCCAATTGCTCACCGCATTCCGGCTTAGGATATAATTAGTTCTTATTAGATGACCTAATTATCCCTTTATTAAGCGAGCCAAATTCCCTGCGAGCCATAGTGACGCAGAAGGGGCTTGCAGGGCCGTGTATGTAGCTCCAAGGGCTTCAAGCCTTCTTCACGCCAACATGTGGCTTTCAATATACACTTGCAGCCTCAACAGTTCCTATGTAGGCGTGGAACCCACTCACTGCTGATAGGTTAGAAGAGACGCGGGGTAGGCTGGAATGGTCTGGTCTGAGGAGCGCCGCGAATATGCCCTGTGCACGGCACATCACTGCTGTGGCTTTTACTATGGTAGCATGTCCGTCTTGGCAATGTCAATGGGGAGAATTGGGGGGGGGGGTTTGGTGTGCCTGGTGTTCTGCAAACTTCCCTGCGATCTGCATCAGGGAACAGCAGGATGCAGTCATTACTGATTAATAAAGTGCTCCTGCTGGCGACTGTATAATGCACAGCACATTCCACAGGACCTCACTGACCTTCAGCAGCCATGCTGGTGGCCCCTTCGCAGGGTATCGTGCGAAGGCTCAATGTAAAAACGCCTTACACAAACCAACGGTTGACCGATTCAGTTGCGGTAAAATCCGCTGGCACCGTGGCGAGAGAGAGTGCCCGGTAAAGTGCATTTGTCCGCACGGTTCACTCACCCTTTCCGGGAAATGCCGTCCATTCACCGTCGCGGTATATGCGGGAGCCATGGTCCGCCGGCCTTCAGGGAGTTAATGGCGATCGACAGGTATCTGAGGCCCTCTCCAATTCTGTCGAGGAGGGCTACTGTTTACACACTGCTGAACTCGATCCTGTATGCCTCGACCACAGGAACTCTACTCGTAGCCTAGGCTGAGTACTTTGGACACCCACGAGTGATATGAATCTCACATGAGTTCATTGGGTACGTTGGTGGTATTTATCTGCCACGGTAGACCACAGAGCTTTGATACGAAGAACATATTAAAAAAAAAAAAAACTTATTCAACTAAATTAAAGCTGGACTTCGGAGACATTTAGGCCTTGCCATGCAGCGTGCATGCGTACAATGGTCCTTCCACAACTACCGAGGCCATTGAAACAGCCCATAGAAGTACGCATGAATGAAACCGCATACAATGCTTAACTCAAAAGTACAAACATAGGGCCGCTTCCCACTTTGGCCACATTAGGTGCTAGAATAGAGAGAAATACACAGCTACCCAAATGACTAGCAACCAAAGGCAGTAGTAGACTATGACTCGAACATGGTTGCTTGTTTGGGTTTAGATTAGCTCTCTGTAGTTTAAAATGTTATCTTTTCGTAACAATATGCACAAAACGCGTAACTTCCTCAAACGGTCAGCCACTGCAAGGCGTTCCAGCTACTGTGCACGGACGGCGTCTCATCTGATGTAGAGTACTTCCCGACCCCCCGTGCCATACACAGTCGCACTGCACAATATGCAGACCACATTTTTTGGGGAGTGGTGGGGGGGATGAGAAAGAGGGGTTCGGGTGAGGCTGGCTTCCAGCGCGATCGGGGCATCCCAGCTGAGGCAACATCGATGGTCGACACCGACAAGTCATGCGCATTTGCTGGAGGGTTTACGGGATCGACACAGCACTGCACCCCGCAGCCTCGCCGTAGAGTGTGTTCTTAGGCGCAAGGTATTTGGTGCGTATTTTGTTGCACAATCTCTTTTTTTTTTCTTGGCGCAGTGAGATGTCGTAGACAATACGCCGTAAGCTAGGCTAGTTAGCCGCTGCTTCACCCAAGTCTTGCAAATATTGACAGCCAACAGCAGCCATTTTCTCAGAACAAGATCAAGCCTAGCAAGGGGACTGTCTCGCACGCTACAACGTTTCACATTACAACTGCGCCGTGTGACCCGACGAGATCCGGATACTGGCCTTCAAGTTCTGCCGCAACGGCGCCGGCTTGCCGACGCGCAGGTGGATACAATTTTGCGCAAAGCCATGATGTGCTTTGCCGCGCCACCATCCACGTACTGCTTCAACCTGAAGCCGCAGCCCCTATTACTTCTAAAGTAACGCGCGTACTGGCTGGCAGAAGGGCAAGGTTTACGTCAACAACGCTAGTGCGTGCTGCCGAGGCCTAGCGAACAGAGCGAGCAGCAGAAATTGAGACACTGTAGAAGCTATGATACTGTTGTTTCACCATGACACCTGCAGAGCGTCCTTGTCGTTCTCTTTTCAAGTTCCCCTTTGTCTAACGGAGAGAGAGTAGCCGGGTTGAGTGCTGTAGCTACCGTTTCTACTATGTGTCGACTTGGACAACTCTCCTTTGTTGTGGATCAAAACAGTATTGGCACATACACTGGCTTCAAAGACATGAAAAACGTATTTGACGAATGGACATTCCTGATTGCTATTGCAAGTATAATGTGACTGGCTATGGCAGGCTGGATGCCTGTAACGGTAGGAGGACAGAGCCGTGTACGAGGCTAAACAACACCTATCCCGTCATAAGGACAATGAGCTCCTCAATTTGAACATCATCGGAACAACTCGACCCGTAACAGTCTCGGCGGCTAATGGCGGGCTACCTATCTTCTGGGGAGTGCCTCACGACTTTAGAGCTCCATTTTGCCAATCGCCACGGCGGCGGATAAAGGCTCCCGCCAACATGGACAATGCAGGTACGCCCACTAACGCCACAAGGACCTTTTTCAGCCATCTAGCCCCAGCAGCCTTCTCAAATGGAGGTTTTAACTATTCATTATCACCCTGGATTGGTTTGTGCTTGCCCCCGCCAGACCCACCTCGAGATGTGTCTGTCCTTGGTGTTCTTGGTTTTGATACCAATCCCTGGAGGGCATGATTGCCTCCTCTTCCCTGCCTTAGTTTGCAGCAGCTGCAGTTATGCACACTAAGCCTCTTAAAGAACGACGTCGATTGTACGTCTGTAATGCCAGGCGCTTCTGACTCCACTCCTGCTGTCCCCAACTCATGAACCGACCATCTGCCGCCTCGTAGGTCTGTTAAATTGTTCTGTTCATGCCGCGGCGCTTGGAGTTGCTATTCCGGTTCCACGCGCTCTTCATATATCTATTCTCCTTGCTTTAACACTATTCTACTTCTCCAATTCTGGGATATCACGCCTATAAAACAGTTTACCTCCCTCACTGGGTATGTAAACTCGATCAAGAAGCGCTGCACAACGCTGGTGAGTATTTAGCAACCACGACGCGATCGCAAGTGCATAGCAGGTACTGACGTAGTGTAGAAAGCAACCCATTTCACAATGGAATTGCTTGAATTTGTTGATTACGAAACAGCCGCTCGCGCATTCCAATGTGACTGGGGTTCTTGTAACAAGGCAAGATCCCATCCGACAAACCACAACGCTCGACACTGTGGTAACGTCCAAGCCGCTAATACCGCGTCTTTAGGCATTCAATCGCAAGTCGGACCTTCGTCGTCACTACAAAATACATACAAACGAACGGCCTTATTCTTGCACAGTGGCAGGGTGCGGAAAGAGGTTCATCCAACGAAGTGCCTTGACTGTTCACATCCGCACGCACACCGGCGAGAAGCCCCTCAAGTGCCAGCACACTGGCTGCGAGAGTCGCTTCTCTGATGTATGAACACAACATAATGCATCGTCATTTGACACCGAAGCTAACAGAAATTACAGTCATCATCTCTTGCTCGCCACCGTCGTATCCACGCTGGTAAGCGGCCGTACACATGCGCATTTGATGGCTGCCCTCGAAGGCAAGTTCGCGGCTCGTCCGACCTGTCTCTGTATGAGTCGCGGCGCTAATGAGCCTGACAGCTTCTCACGGAAGTCGATTCTTGTCAAGCATCAGCGCAGATCCCACCAAGGATACATGCCATCTACCGAGACCGTCAATGGTCGTTTACCTCGGTCAGGCGTGGGCCAAACGCCACCCACACCTACCCTTACACCACTGTCTTGGAGTGGCATTTCGAGCCATGCGACTCATCGCACGCCGACATCTCACCGAGCTGCTTCCTATGACGACCCTGCTGACCACCAAATGAATCAGTTCAATATGCAACAATTGCCTCATAGTCGTGGCAGAGTCGACGGCTTACAAGAGTCACTTGTGCGGCCGCGTCAATCCCTGCTGCAGTATTTCGAACCTACGTCTCATCAAGCCTTTTACGCCACCACTGAGCTAGGAAAACAACCCATGCCCACCATACCCACCAGTCTGCACCCATATTACAGCGCCTCGTTCGGTAAGGTGGAAGAGCAGCCTAGGGTCGAAATCTACGACAGGGACAAGGGTATTTCCACCCCAGAGGCTTGCAACCTTGGGATCTCTCCCAGCGCGGCACGCGGTGAACATGGCCATTACACCCACGAGGCTACCTATGCGATGCATACTGCGGCCCTCTCCAAGATTCAATCTAATGTGCAGTTCACGAATCATATATCTCAGGAAACGTTTACACCTGGCGCACCATATCAATACACAGGCCTGCCGCCTCAAGTGCAGTCAGATCGCTGGTACCAGTAGTGCGCGATTGATGATGCCATTGATGCCGCTGGCGAGCGTCCTTCACTTTCCTGCACATGAGCGTAATGGTGGATGATTGAAATAGTGTACATGATCATGAGAAGCATAGTAATGGATGGCGTTGTATGGATATCAGGAAATATACTACTTGCTATTTAGACCATTTCACTGTCGTGTCCGCGTGTCATTCACACCGTGCTGTCCATGGCGGTCAACGGCCGACATCGCAATCTGGACTGTGACAAACTAGCCGCGCTGAGAGCCACAACTGGCGAGGCTGATAATACCAGAGGCAGGTACTCTACCTAGGTGAGGCTTTTACATACTACCCTTGTACTGATTAGATGACCAAGTAATATTACGGTCAGAAGTCCAGCAGGGCTGAAACGGCTGATCGACTACAATGTTGCATTTGGGAAGAGTCAAGCCTAGAAAAGCAGTATCGACGTCGCTCTAGCCACAATTGCACATCAAGTACGAGAGCCGTGCGTGATGAATTGCTGCCATCGGGCGTAGCATACCATGTCAAGCTCCTCAAATTACCCAGGTACAGCAACAGGTCGGAGCGATATTCCAGGTAGCGGATATTGACAGCCTGACTCGTTGAACTGCTGAGGATGTGGCGTGTATCGAGGCAACAGGGATAAAGGAGGCCGCTAAAATACTATCAGTACAATAGTGCGTCAGGGTGATGGTACAACGGCCCGTGTCTAGCTCTCAATGGTCAGTTCGTTCAGGGTCCACAGGCATGATCTTGGCCCCGCCACCGTCTTTGCGTCTGCGGGGGGGCTGCGCTCAAGACCCCGTCTAGCCTGATATGTTCCTGTTGGGCCCTAGCATACGGACTACGGAGTACTGACTCTGCATTTGACGCCTTGGCCGACTGGCTGGGTCGTGCATATGGGCTACTTTGGACAAAAACGTGAGACATGTCAACTTCACTCCAGTGCTAGTCAGCATCGTACTTTTGCCAATTCGTATTCCATAATCCGTACAGTGGCCATAGCACCACTTGCTGCAGTGCTGATCTGTCCCATGACTAGCACAGCAATCTAACGCGCGTACTAGCTTCTGTAGCTGTTGTTTTCTCTCCCCGCCTTGCGCACTGACCTGTGGCTGCGATGGCTCGGGGAGCTGAGGCTGCTCGTCGGGACCTTGCCCCTTGCCGACAGCCCAGTCGCACGGCAAGAACACTTTCGTGATGGCAAACGCCTCCACCTTGACCTAACACTAGTTTGTTCCACGTGGTAATCGTGGCTGCTCCCCCGGCCATGTGCCATGTTATCCCCCTGGTACAACTCCAAGGAGCAACCCATTCTTCAGTGGAAGGCGGTCCTTAGCGTAAGCCGCTTAACCACTCTTACCCCAGATATGGTCACCGGCGTAATACGATTTAGGCAGGAGGGGAGATTTCCAATTAGTAACGTTTCATATATACCAGGTTAACGGAGTCGGTTATGACCTGCTGTGAGGATAGCCAGGTTTACGCCTGTACAGAGCGCAAGTGGAACCAATCAGCAGATGGGTCGCGCCAGAAACGGCAATGTGTGAAGCACGCAATGTGTAAAGCACACTAGCAATATGCGATGTTCGCTCCATTTCCCAGCCCATCCATTGGCACCAGCATGTGCACGCTTTTATTGACAAAGATAAGTTTCTTCTCTAATTTGTCTTCAATTGGACATTCAATGGTGAATTCTGGCTTAGTTTTATCCCTCTGACTGACGATAGGGTTTACTCTGGCGTTGGGTTATTATATGCCATGGATCGGCCGTTATGGCGTCGCCAATGCCGATCTCCTCCGGCATTCCGTTTCAGGTAAAGAATCAGTTTAAATTATCGTTCCCCAGGCTTCACAACCCTGTTGTAGTTTTGTGGCAACAGCGGTGCAATTCGAGGCCTTTCACACGGGGTCAGTTCCTGCTCGCGTGCCAAGTTACGGTAGAAGTCTGTCAACGACCGAACAGGACAATCTTTCGAGAAACTGTGAGAAAATGGTCCATCCGGCGATTAGAGTACTTGAGTTGTTATTCGTAACAACTACGATGTCTGCAGAATGCATGTCGATATGGTTACTGTTACTTATGCAGTGTTCACGTGAGCTGCACAGTAGACACAGTGTGTTGCCAAAATTTTACCCAGTTCGGGCGCCGCCGATACGGCATAAGCTGTACCGACGAATTGGCAACTTATTTCTTTTGTATTGTTTCTTGTTCGAATACAAATCCACTGCGGAAGTATCATGGAAGATTGGCTGAGTCGATCTGGGGCCTCGGGCTTGGACGGCCTGGAGGTGGCCGCCTTTCCAGTCACCGGGCGGGGAGTGAGGGCACGACAGTCTTTCAAGGCCGGGGAAAAGATTCTCACCATCCCATCCAGCGCCCTCTGGACGGCAAAAGGTGCACTTGGCGACCCAATTCTTGGGCCAGTTTTGAAATCTGTACAGCCGCCATTGTCTGTCGAAGATACCTTGGCCGTGTACCTTCTCTTTGTCCGCTCGAGGGAGACCGGGTATGAGGAGAAGCGCAGCCACATCGCCACGTTGCCTACGAGCTACTCGTCCAGTATTTTCTTTACGGATGACGAGCTGGAAGTTTGTGCGGGGACTTCACTCTATACACTTACATTGCAGCTGAAGAAACAGATTGAAGAGAAGTGTAAAGACTTAGCGTCGCAGCTGTTTACGAAGCAGCGAGACGTCTTTCCGCTCGACAAGTTTCCCATTGAAGATGTAGGTGCAATTGTGGCAAGCATTTCGTCAACCACTTACTCATATATCTGATTCGTTAGTACAAATGGGCTTTATGCACAGTATGGAGTCGCGCCATGGACTTTGCAGTGTCGGAGGGAAACTCGGTTCGGGTCATGGTTCCATTTGCAGACATGCTGAACCACTCCCCCGACGTCAAGCAGTGTCATGCTTACGATCCCAAGTCTGGCAGCGTTTCAGTGCTTGCAGGGAAAGACTACAGTACTGGCGATCAGGTATGTTAACCCAGGAACCACTCGTATTATGTTTCCTTACCGGTAGCTTTTGCAGGTGTTCATCAATTACGGACCCGTTCCAAATAATCGCCTCTTACGTCTCTATGGCTTTGTCATGCCCGATAACCCCAATGACAGTTACGATCTCGTCCTTCAAACCAATCCTATGGCTCCGCTTTATGAGCAGAAAGAGAGACTGTGGACACTGGCTGGGCTCGATTGTACCTGCACGATCCCGCTCACCACCAAAGACCCGCTTCCCACAAACGTCCTGCGCTATCTCCGAATTCAGCGCTTGGAGGAAGATGAATTTTCTGCCATGACGCTTCAGCTCGTCAACGGCACGGATGAGAAGCTAAACGATGCAAATGAAGCACAAATTCTGCAGTTCTTGGTTGAATCGATTGGCGCGATCCTGGATAGCTTTGGGGTCTCGAAGGAGACGCTGGAGGCCCAGTTGGCTAGCGGGGTCTATACCCCCGGAGGGAGCGCGTGGGCGGCTGCACATGTCAGTTTAGGTGAACAGCGAGTGTTGAAGGCGGCGCAGAATCGAGCAGAAGGGCTTTTGAATTCTGTGCAGAATGGATCGCTGCCGGGGTCGACACAGTGTGCAGGATGTGGAACGGACTCTGCACCGTTGATGTGTGGTAGATGTAAAGCCGTCAAGTACTGTGGGCGAGGTTGCCAGGTCGCTCATTTTAAACAGCACAAGGCAGCGTGCCGGGCTAAAGCTGCTGCAAAATGAACTTCGAATAGAGCGGTTGTCAGCTCTATATACATATATGAACTATTCAAATTTCGCCTTCGTCATTGGACAAATCTGTCGCAGAGGTTACCTGGCGCCCGTGGTATAATAGGGCAGCGTATTGGTGTAAGCATGTTCGCGCTTCATATTCGCCTCGCAATAGACAGCACATTAATTTAAAGGGCTTTGGTTTCTGTGACCCTTAATATAGCTGTGTAAACCTCGAATAGTATTTAATTCGGCGTGCTAACATGGGAGCTCATTTCGCTAGCTTACAGGCCGATCCGGTATGTCCTGCCGAGCCAGCTGTCAGCAGTCACGCCAATGTAGAATGTAGGACGCAGAACGTTACCCCACACATTCACTTTTCTGCAAGCCGGGATCAGCCCATCAGCCTTCAAAACGTTACACGACACATGATGCCGCCCTCGTTACTTTCGCTGCCGGCCGAGGTGCAGCGTCTGATATGGATGCACCTATGTCATCACTGCAATGGCACGGCGTCCGGCTCGCATCGGGTCGACATCTTCATGGCTCACCGCGACGGCCTCAGATCTCTGACTGAGACCTGCCGCACGCTGCGAGATACGGTCCGGCCCTTTCTATACCACTGGATAGACAACTATATCAACCTCAACTCGCTCATGCGACAGCTTATAGAGCGCCCGGACCTTGCTGGGCATGTTCTCGAGCTCGCGTGCTTCAGCAGCCTCCCGCCCATGGATATCTGGAGGCTGCAGGCCAGGAAACTGCACCTGATAGAACAGGATGACGCGGATTTTATGACGCCGGCCGATGTCGGTACCAGATCCATGTTCTACACCATTGAGCTTCTCCTCGCCATGCTGCCTAACATTAAAAAGGCCACAATGTGGGCAAACAGGAAACGAAACTCGATGGAGAGCGGGGTGGCCCTTGATTGTCTGGCTACAAGGACTTCATATTTGGCTCCCGAGCCATGTTTGCCTAACCTGCAAGTCGTCTCACTCACGAATATACTCGAGCATGAGGGGTTGGAGCTCGACCCTGATGCCACACCTATCCTGTTCAACGCGGCGCCAAACCTGCGTCACTTGAGTTTATCAGAGTGCTACGGCTTCACGACAGAAATTTCTGACAATCTCTCTGCTCTAGCACTACAAAATGTGAAGATACTCGAACTACCAGGTTATCCTCTTCGGGCAAGCCCATGGGACGAATGCGAATATGACCAGACAAGAGAATTGGTACGGCTGTGTCCTGAGCTCCGGGACGTGCGCATCAAGCCGTGCGGCGTGGCACACTGGGACAATGATCGCGGATTCCAGGCATTCTCGCCGCTAAAACTCTTGAAATCACTGGAGCCAGCAGCGGAAACACTGCGGTCCCTTACACTCGACACCTCCGTTGCCACCATATACCCCGACGTGGAAGGCCTGGGCCCTACACTGACCAAGTTTATCAAGCTGGAAAAATTGACACTAGAAGAGCAGTCATTTTGCCAGCATTGGCTCAAGGGACCATTGTTTCAACCTGTCAGCCATGAGCCTGCGGAATGTATTACAAGCATACTGCCCCGGTCGGTGCGACAGCTCAACATCATTCTGCATATAACCACGGAAGTTATTGGTGACATACTTCATCTCGGAAATAGCGTTAAAGACGGCCATTTTCCTGCTTTAGATACCTTGACGGTTATCATGAGGCCAATACAAAAGAGTTTGGCACCACCAGACCGGAACAAGTTTAGGGAAGTACTCTTTCGACATCGTGACGAAATTACGACGGCGTTTCAGGGCAGCCTTGTAACTATTTCGTTTTACCTTGGCTGGTAATTACAGCTTTCTTCTACTTAATATATAATAATACCATATTGAATGCCTCCAACATGTGTAAGGCCATGATCGATCGCAGTGCGTGGTAATTACAGCCCACCGGGTCATAATTCTCTATAGGACAACACAAAGTGGGGCAAAATCAACACCGCCACTAAAATTCCCACCCGCCACGGGCGCTAGGCACCTGTTTGATCTAAAGCTTCAAAAAGTTAAGTTTCCACCTACACAAAGACCTACTTCCTCACCCAATTCACCCCGTCAACACCGCAGCACTGGGCAAGGTCGGCCGACTTTACAATGACGGGGCGACGCGACTTTCTCAGCCAACCGGCGCCGGAAAACTACGTCGCAGGTCTGGGTCGCGGAGCTACGGGCTTCACGACCAGATCTGACCTGGGACCAGCGCGCGATGGCCCCAGCGACGACCAGATCAAGGAGGCGCTGGCGAAGCGCGCCCAGCAGCTCGGCCTCGCGCCCGAGGGCGGAAAGAAGGGCAAGGACGACGATGACGACGCGGGCGGCGATGACGAGCGCTACCAGGACCCGGACAACGAGGTCGGCCTGTTTGCGGGCGGCATGTACGACAAGGACGACGAAGAGGCGGACAAGATCTGGGAATGGGTTGACGAGCGCATGGACCGACGAAAACGCCAACGTGAGGCTCGCGAGCAAGCTGAGCGCGACGAATACGAAAGAAACAACCCCAAGATCCAGCAGCAATTTACCGACCTGAAGCGAGCGCTGGCGACCGTCTCGGACGACGAGTGGGCAAACTTGCCAGAGGTTGGCGATTTGACTGGCAAGAACCGCCGTAGTAAGCAGGCTCTCCGGCAAAAGTTTTACGCTGTGCCGGACAGCGTGCTTGCGGCGGCGCGCGACTCTACGGAGATGAGCACCATGGTTACCGACGACGGTGCACCCGCCAGCAACGGCGAATCGTCGTCGGACGGCACCATGACGAATTTTGCCGAGATTGGTGCTGCGCGCGACAAGGTACTCAAGTCTAGGCTGGAGCAGGCGTCGCGCACAGGCGGTGACGCTGCCAGCGGCAGCTCTACCAGCATCGACCCGCAAGGATACATTACAAGTCTGGACAAGATGGCCATGCCAGAATCACAAACACAAGTCGGTGATATCAACCGTGTACGAGAGCTGCTCCAGTCAGTCGTCAAGACGAACCCCAACAACGCACTGGGCTGGATTGCGGCGGCGCGACTCGAGGAGCTGGCAGGCAAGATTGGTGCGGCACGCAAGACGATTGACCAGGGTTGCGAGAGATGCCCCAAGAGCGAGGATGCATGGCTGGAGAATATCCGTCTGAACCACGAATCCAATAATGCAAAGATTATTGCGCGACGAGCTATCGAGACCAACAACAAGTCTGTCCGGCTGTGGGTGGAGGCCATGCGGCTGGAGCATATCCCGAACAACAAGAAGCGCGTCATTCGACAGGCGCTGGATCATGTTCCCGAGTCGGAAGCTCTTTGGAAAGAGGCTGTCAACCTGGAGGAGAACGTCGACGATGCAAAGCTCATGCTCGCCAAGGCAACGGAGCTTATTCCTTTGTCGATAGATCTGTGGCTTGCTCTGGCCCGCCTGGAGACTCCAGAGAACGCGCAAAAGGTGCTGAACAAGGCCCGCAAGGCTGTTCCGACATCGCACGAGATTTGGATAGCCGCCGCGCGTCTACAAGAGCAGCTTGGCCAGGCTGCCAAGTTTAGCGTCATAAAGAGAGCTGTGCAGGTGCTGGTCAAGGAATCCGCCATGCCGAAGCGCGAGGAATGGATTGCCGAGGCCGAAAAATGCGAAGAGGACGGTGCCACAATTACCTGCGAGCACATTATCCGCGAGACACTTGGCTGGGGCCTAGACGAAGACGACGACCGCAAGGATACGTGGATGGAGGATGCCCGCAGCAGCATCAACCACGGCAAGTACGAGACGGCGCGAGCGGTTTACGCATACGCGCTGCGCGTGTTTGTCAACAGCAAGACCATGTGGCTGGCAGCGGCAGACCTGGAGCGAAACCACGGCTCACGGGAGTCCTTGTGGCAGGTGCTCGAAAAGGCAGTCGAAGCTTGCCCGAAGAGCGAGGACCTGTGGATGATGCTGGCCAAGGAGAAGTGGCAGGCAGGCGAGGTGGACAATGCACGACTGGTGCTGAAGCGCGCATTCAACCAGAACCCCAACAACGAGGACATTTGGCTATCGGCCGTCAAGCTGGAGTCGGAGAATGGCAACTCGGAGCAGGCGCGCAAGCTGCTGGAGATTGCGCGGGAGCAGGCACCGACTGACCGCGTGTGGATGAAGAGCGTCGTGTTTGAGCGCGTCCACGGCAACATTGAGACGGCGCTTGACCTCACCCTGCAAGCCCTGCAGTTGTTCCCGGCGGCCGCGAAGCTCTGGATGCTCAAGGGTCAAATCTACGAAGACCTAGGCAAGACGGGCGCCGCGCGCGAAGCCTACTCAACAGGCGTCAAGGCGGTGCCCAAGTCAGCACCGCTATGGCTCCTATACTCGCGACTGGAAGAAAAGGCAGGCCTCACCGTCAAGGCCCGCTCAGTCCTGGACCGCGCCCGCCTGGCGCTGCCCAAGAGCGCAGAGCTATGGTGCGAGTCGGTGCGCCTGGAACGCCGCGCCGGCAACCTGCCGCAGGCCAAGTCGCTGATGGCGCGCGCGCTGCAAGAGGTGCCCAAGAGCGGGCTGCTGTACGTGGAGCAAATCTGGCACCTGGAGGCGCGCACGCAGCGACGGCCGAGCATCCTGGCGGCGATTAAAAAAGTAGACAATGACGCGGCGCTGTTTGTGGGCGTGGCGCGGCTGTTTTGGGGCGACCGCAAGCTGGACAAGGCGCAGGGCTGGTTCGAGCGCGCGCTGGTGCTCGACGGCGACAGGGGCGACTCGTGGGCGTGGTACTACAAGTTCCTGTGCCAGCACGGCACCGAGGAGAAGCGCGACGAGGTGGTGGCCAAGTGCGCGCTCAACGAGCCGCGGCACGGCGAGGTGTGGGCGGCGGTCAACAAGGATCCCAAGAATGCGGGCAAGAGCGTCGAGGAGATTTTGAAGCTGGTGGCAGCCGAGTTGGATTCATAGAGGGGGAAGAATGGGTTGAATCAATGGGCGAATTTTGGCGTATGGGATAGCTTTTTGGTTGTAATATTTGAGAAATCTAGGAGTCTGATTTACAATGGGTTACAGACTATGATATAAAATAGATACACATTTCACATTATACGCGTAACACAGCTTTCAGGTTATCAGCGATAGTACAACAGGAACCGTATGTGTAAGTAGATTGGGACGAGAATTTGAAAAGAAGCGTAGTCTTTTTTTTTTATACTTTGTTTGGTATTAAGCTATTGCAGCCCCAAAGAAGAAGAAGAAAAAACACCTTGAGAGAAACAACAAATAGAAAAGCCAATAGAACAAGATGAAAAAGTACACTGATTCGTTCAAGCAAGCGCTTTCAGCGGGCGTCGTTGCGTCGCGAGATCGAGAGTTTGTCCGATTTGGTAGCGTTTATTTGTTGCCGCTGCTGAACCAGCCAGAGAGGCCGCTCTTGGCCTTGGCCGCACCCTCCTCGACCGTCTTGTCAAACTTGTCGACGGCCTTGAAGGCCTCTGCCTTTGCGTCCTTGGCGTACGACTCGGCCGACTCGCGGGCCGCCTTGGCCTTGGCGTCAGCCTCGTTCCACTGCGAGAGATGAGTTAGCATTGAGTCTGAGAATTGGTTGAAGCTGGTAATGCTGCTCCCAAGAAATAGAGAATTTGGAGCTACGAGGGGAGGAAGTTGCCGGGAATAGAAGAAAACGTACAGCCTTGTCAACCTTGGCACCGGCTTCGGCGCCGTAGCCCTTCATCTCCTTCTCCGTCTTCCCTGAGCCGGGGAGGTGGGACTTGATGTTGGCGGAAGCCTTGTGGACGTCGCCTGCGAGAGAGGGATTAGTTAAAGTCCAGCGACTTCACTGAAAAGAAGAAGACGTACTCTCAAACTTGTTCTCGGCAGCCTTGGCGTTGCCGCCGGCGTTGTAGAGGTAGTAGCCGACACCACCGGCGGCACCGAGGCCGAGGATCAAGGGCATTCGCGACTTTGACATGATGACGGAGTTGTGGATGTGCGTGCGACTAGAGGACTGCGCAGCGCTGAAGGCGTTTATTTGAATTGGGGTTGCGATGGGATTGAGATGGGACAGTATGTGTGAAGAGTAGAAAGGGGAGGGTGAAGGAGGGGAAAAGGCAGGTAGGTAGGGTATTATGTATTCTGTACCTTGGGCAGGTAGCTAAGGCAGGATGGGAGCTATTGGAGGAATGCGGCCGGCGGCGGGCAGTCTAGGCGGGGAGAGCGGAAAAGCAAGGTACAAACAAAGTCCTGGCGGGCGGGTAACCCGTTGCCCTACTACGGAGTACCAACGACGTAATGCACAGTAACGGCAGGGAGCTTAATCGCGTACTCGTACATGGCATGTGGTGCCAGGTGAGCGGGGCGGGGGAGAAGAAAGCTGGGCAAGAAAGCAAGCCAAAGCCGCCAGAATAGGCCCAGGCCTAGAGCTCTTTTCGCGCGGAGCTTCAGCTCTGTGGTTGTTCCAAGGCAGGACAACAGCAAGCCAACGAGCTGAATCTAGACCCAGCCGGTGGGCTCTATGATTTTTTCCTTGGGTTTTGACGGACATTTTTACAGAGATGGGAATCTTCCGAATTTTTTTAAAATATCTATACGTCGTCAATATTTTTTACTGTCATGGTATAGCCATGACGATACCGTGCTGTTCAAACAATGTGATGACCAGAAATGCTCATGTAAAGCATCCACCCAAAATATATGACGTAGTACACACCCGTTTCGGGATGCGGATCGGGGGGCCTGGCCAACCCCGCCGGTAACGCCAGTGGAGAGCGCCGGTGGGACGAACGTGCTGGTGGCTGTGGCTAGGGAGCGTCCATTGAAAAGAAGGAAATGGCGAGCGGCTGTGGCTGGTGTGCTGCGTGCATTGTCTGTCCATGCTCGATTTACCTAATGGGCAGCTTGTCAATGTTTTCCTTTGGAGATGCGTGGTGTACCTTGCATATTTACTCGTACACAGCCGCCAAGTATAAATCGTAGTTGTACTCCAGAATGGGCAACATCGTCCTTTGTACATAGTAGCTCGTCAAGTTGCACAAAACGCCATCATGCGATCGCGGGACCCGCTGAGCTGCGGCAAGCATCAGCCCATACCGCCCATTATTACGTGCACATTACGGACAACCCGTACCCGTACCGGGTTGCATGGGGCCTGCACCTACCTACCTAGGGACACCTAGCCAGGTCAGCACGTCGCATCGCGACACCAAGACTACCAATACAAAAATACAAAAATAACAGAATTAAACAAAAATCAAAAGCATAAAATACGCACATGCTCATCAATGCCCCAACCACTGCCGTCGCCAGGCGCAGACGTAAAAGAACCTTTCGCCCAAGCGGCGCGCATTACATCATGCACACTAACCCAACACCTGCCTCGCCGATCGTCCCCTGTCTTGGGCGCCAGAAACGCAGAAAAACCAAGGCTACGCACTCGCACGCACCCGCCAAATACGTGCCGAATGGCCCGCAGGTCCTTTTGCCAAAAGCCATCCCGTGGCCCACTTGGTTTTGGCCGCCGTCTCGGCGCTAGCCCACCACCGAACGCAGGCAGTGCAAAGGGCCGGTCAGGTCCAAAGTTGGGGACAAATCAAAATTCCTTCTCCAGTTTCTTCTCCTTTTTGCAAAAGTCGCATATTCCCTTTTTGCGGATTCGCCATAGTCTGCTCTTTGTGGTCATTGTCGTCGTTTCTGCCCGTCGCTTCGCCGTAGGGATCACCGATCGACTCTCCCGCATCGTTCGTCTGCGAGCCCACCACCGACCATCTTCGGGTGGCGGGTCAACGAGCCACTTCGTCTTCTCGCCTCAACCCCGTCGCTGACTCCGACGACGGACGTCACCGCTGCCTCGTGCTTCCTCTCCTTTTATTTTACATCTTCTTTTTCGTCTCGTGTTGGCTGGTCCTACGCTCGAAACCAGCTTCATCCCATCCTCCGTCGTCGGTCGTCGCCCAAATAGCTCCCGACGACACCAATGACGTTTCCGTGACCTCGATCGACATCCGCTCTCATCGCCACCCACACACGCGACTCCCTCTCCCGCCCCCGCAGTCCTCGAGAATGCGAACCTCTTGTCTCCGGCCATGAACCTACGGAGCTCTCGCCGGGTCGTCGGCCTCAAGCCCACCGACTACGACCACGAGATTGGCCTCGTCGACAACGACAACGGCCCCTCGACCCCGGTCCACGGCCGCCACAACTTGCGCGACAACCACGATCCCCAGATTGAACGCACAGCCACCAATGCTCGCCTTCTGATCTCGGGTCGTAATAGTGCCCAGGACTCGTCCCAGAACCACACCGATGCCGAGTCGCAGTTCTCGCGCCGTCCCAGCAACGCGCAACCGGCCGCGCGCGACCATGCGCAGGAACAACGGCAGGATGATGATCACGATCAGTCCCAAGACACCAGCACCGTGGATCCCTCGCAATCAAGGCCTTCGATAGAAGTCCAAGGTACGCAGCGTACTCCGTAAAGTCGCCTCCCGCCTCAAGAGTCTCGCTAACCCATTGCCACTACCAGCTGCCACTCCCATGCAAAAGACAGACTCGCAAGGCCGACCCAAGCAGAGACGAGAGCCACGAGAAACAGAAATTGACATACTATACGAAAACGAACGGGGCGGCTTCCTATGCGGCTCCGCCCTCTTCTCAGCAAAGGCTCTGGGCGGCCTAGATGCCACGCCTTGGAGTAAGTTGAGCCCTTGTCACGGTGCAACAGACTACGAAAACAGCAAAGACTAACACCGCCATAGCCAATGCCTTCCACAAACCCTCATTAACAGATATATTTACCGCCCAGGTTCCAGATCCAACCTGGGAATGGGTCTGGCCCGAATGGCGCGTCCACTACTCGGATGACGTCGACGAGTTTGGCTGGGAGTACTCGTTTGCCTTTTCCAAAAAGTTCTCTTGGCACGACGGCAAGTGGTGGAACTCATTCGTCCGCCGCCGCACCTGGATTCGCCGCCGGGCCAAGAAGCGCCTCGACCACCGCCTTTCCGACCCCCATCTGCTCAACACCGACTACTTCTCCGTGCGGCCCGCCTCGCAGCGAACCCGCAACACCGTCGGCAGCCTGGGCAGCCGCGCCAACAGCCAGATCAGCATGGCCCAGTCATCCATCCTGGACTTTGTCGAGGAGCTGCCCGACATTGAGGACCTTGCCACCCTCATGCGCGTCCTGCGCCTGGCGCGCATCGACCGCGAGAAGCGCGAGGCGATAGAAAACTATCTCGAGCACGCGACCGACATTGACGGCCTGCAGCATGAAATGCACGACATCATGGCCCTCTTCATCTTCCAGGCCTCCCGCCGCCTGCTGCTGTGCCATCTCATGGTCAAGAGCAATGAGGCGGCCCAAGAATTGCAGGTTGACAGCTCCCAAGCCGCCCGCCGCCGCAAAGACGCCCTCGATGCTGCACTCCGCCACGCCGACGAAGAGGTGCGCAAGCTGGCCTACTGGAGCGACGTCAAGCACATGGTCGCTAGCGGCGAATCCAGAATCAGCTTGGAAAAAGACCAGGCCAGCTTCTACGAGACCTGGCAGGGAATCGACCAGAGCGGCCCCGAGCCCCCAAACCATGGCAAGCTCCCCGGGCCATGAAGCAACGTCTATAACAGACATTTTTCTTTCTTTTCACTTTTTTTTTCCTTTTTTCTCAAGGTTCATTATACCCCCTTTCTGTCGTAATAGTTTTCCTTGTGTCATCACATCGATTGGAGCTTTTGGTCGGGTATACTAATAGCATCGGGACGTTCCGTGAGCCTCGTCCCGCACGACTTGCATAATACATCAATGGACAATGGTGTTGGGTGCATAACATATCTCATGGGAGATATTGTCTGACAGCGAGGGAATAGCTCTCGTAATTTCATTATTTTTAATATTCGTAATGAATATCATATCGTCCACTTATTTATACACGGTAGTTCTCACCACTTCCGCCACTAATTGGGCAGCCCACAAGTAACCATACCTATGATGATGACGGCTGTAGCTTGAAATAAATCTCTTGCACTCGTTAGTAAATAACAGCACCCCAATAATTTATTCCAGGCGTTGCGCAGACCATTGCGCGCCGTGAACAATTGCTGGTGCTCTTCTAAGTCGATGCACGTGACCCCTATGGGACCCCAGAAAAAAAGTCGCCAAACGGCGTCCAGCTCCGACAGCACGTCAACGTCCTCACCACCAGCACCCAAGACCGACCGGTTTCTGCTCTGCGACAACATAGTAGCAACAACATGCGTATCTCATGACAAATGCACACCGGGATCAAGTCGATCTGCCGGACGAGGTCCCCGCGCATCGGGTTGGCCAACCTGAGCCCAGCAGCCTATAGATGGGCATGGCTGGGGGCTTGCGCGGGGACGGTCCATGCGAGACGATTTACTTCGATTATGAATGAGGCCGATACGGCCGTTGCGGTGGACTTTACAAAAGAAGAAAATATAGCGGCCAAGGACGAACAAACGAACGATACAACACCTACAAATACGGAGAATACAAAAGACGAAGCAGCGGAGACGGACAACAGGCCGCCCCGAGAAGAATCAGACGTTCCCGGTAAAAACTATAGGCGCAACCTCATGTTCCGGCGCGCCTTTCAGGACTCGAACCCAGACTACGACAAGCTGACGGAGAGTAAGCTCTCCTCGCCATACGTGCCGCCTCTCCGCGAGTACGATAGCTTCGGAGCCAGCAACGCCAACGAGGAGCAGCGCAAGGGCAAGGCCCGGGCGCAGGTGGGCTTCGACACCGTCGCGGACCGCCTGGGGCTGCGGGTGCCGCAGCTCGGCGAGATCTTCACGACGCTGCGGCGCATGTCGCCCCAGGCGACGGGCGAGGCCAAGATCTCGGCGCTGCGCGTGGTGATGCCCAAGGCGTACGACCTCGACCTCAAGAGCGTGAGCAAGAACCTGGTGTACATTGACGCCTCGACGGGCGTCAGCAACTACCTGCAGCTCACGACAGACCACCGCGACTCGTCGACGTTTGTGCTGCGCGGGCTGAGCGCCAACATTGCCAAGGCCGCCGACGACCTGATTGCCGCCAACCCGGGCGTCCAGGTGTACCGCCTCGGCGAGGTGGACCTGTTTGACTACGAGACGAAGCAGATGTGGCCCGTCATCGAGGAGTCGGCCGACGGGACCGTGCCCGGGGCGAACCAGAACAAGATTTGGGTGCACAAGGAGTACTCGGAGTACTGGATCGAGTGCCGCTACGAGGATATTCCCAAACCGAGCGTGTGGACACGGGAGTCGCTGGCAGAATACATCATGACGCTGATTTGCGGCCGTCTAAAGTCGGACTTGGTAATGAAGTTTTATAAAAAGACGGGCGAGTTTGGCCACCTGGTGGACCTATCGGGGATCCAGACCAACCTCATCCTCGAGACGCTGCGCGACCCCGAAGTCACGCACCTCATCACGCCGGCGCTGCTCAAGAAGGCTCTCTACTTCATGGCCCGCCGCGGGACCTACCACTTCAGTGCCAGCCACCTCCTCGAGCTGGCAGAGGAATGGGGCCTCCCGCTGGACACGGACGTGTTCAACATCCTACTGGAGGCGCACGTCATCCGGCGGGACCCCATACTCTTCCACCGGCTATTGCTCCGGATGGAAAAGTCCTACTTCAACGCCAACGCACGCACCTGGCTGCTGTTCCTAGAGCTCATGCAGCGAGACGAGGCGCGGCGCAGCACCATTGTAGCCATGTACGAGCTGGGCTACTTCAAAGACGAGGGCACCCGGCGTCGCATCGCACGCATCATGGCGCCCACAGACGCCTACCGCGCATTCAAAGCCGGCAAGAACCTACAGCAGTTCCTCGAAGAGCAGGACAAGCGATACGGCGCCGACTGGTTCACGCGGACCAGCCTCAACCTAATCCTGCGCGAGTTCTTCATGCACCACCAGACAGCCGAGCACCCAGACTTCTTCGACTTCAAGCTCCTCCTCGAACGGCCATGCCAGGACGGCCACAGCCTACAAACCAGCACCATCAACGTCATCGTACGACACTGCACACACCCACGCACCATCGACTGGCCAACCGCCTGCTGGGCGCTCGACCAACTGCCCCTCCACAACCTCGAACCCGACCGCGACACCTTCTACACCGTCCTCCGCCTAGCGATGCGCACGCGGTGCGCAACCGCCCTCTCCGTCGCCTTTTGGCACGGCGCCCTCGCGCGCAAACTACACACCCCGTCACGCACGCTGCTCGCGCGCATCCTGCTGCGCAAGCACCCGCACCCCTTCTGGGCCGAGCACCCGCCGCAGATCCTCCCGCGGGAGCTCGCCTACGCGCTGTCGACGGACCGCATCGCCCACCCGCGCTTCCTCGTCAGCGGCATCGAGCGCAAGCTGTTTGCGCAGTGGTCCGGGTATACGGTCGAGCAGGACCTCGCCAACGCGCTGCGCGTCGCCTGGTGGACCATGGACGTCCGCCGCCGCGAGGAGCTGCGCGCGGGAAGCAACCCGCTCGGCCGCTCCGACGTCCAGGCGCCCGCCAACTCGGACGAGGCGGCCATTGCCGCCGAGGCTGTGGCCTCGTACCGTCGCGCCGTGCGCCAGGGCGAGGGCCAGGACCAGTACCAGGGCCAGCAGCAGACGCGGCAGCGCCCGCTGTTTGTCCTCCGCCTCAAGCCCAAGAGCGGCGATGGGCCCGTCAAGCGCCTTACCCTCGACGCGGCGTTTGACCCGTCCACCATGGTCAAGAAGCCAGAGAAGAAGCCAAAGCGCAAGAAGCCAGCAAAGAAACCAAAAGACGCCGCCGCCGACGACGACGACGAGCCCTTGCCACCTACGCCGCCCGTGGCGCCAGAGGACGTGGACTGGGCCTGGGCGTCGAGCCACGTACCCAAGCGGCGCGACAGCAGCAAAGTCGGCACCGACCTTGTGAGCAGACTTCTCGCGGAAAGACGAGAGTAAAAAGCAACACACAACACACACACATATCGAAAAGTGAGAAAACTTGGCATAACGGATGTATATTATAACCTGTACCACTCTTGGGGGGGCATTTATTTGTATTATATTGAAAGTAAAAACGGACAACATGGCGCCTCTTAGACATGGGATTATTATTCACGAAACTAGGGTTTGATACCATATAAATCACATAACACATCTCTGTTACTGAAAAGAAAAGGAAAATCCGTGTAACCGTGTACTGCAATTCGTATCAACTATAAAGAGGTATAAAAACAAAGTCTTGTCTCGCGTAAACAGAAAAAAAAAAGGAGGACTATATAGCGGCTCCGCTCCAATCGTAACTCTTGTTCGTATATCTCTCTTTGCTCCTCGGCTCCGTTATATCGTATGCGAATTTCCGTCTCAGGTCCTTTTCCGTGTTTGTAATTTCTCTAGCTTCAACACTTCCGCTGGCACAAAGGAACATCACCCTGGCACCACGTCCCATAACCGCATTTAAACGAGTGGCATACAAAACAAATCATGTACCGAAAAAAAAGAAATATAAGATTGTGGAGCCGAAAAGTAAGAAAACAAACAAAAAAAGACGAGCCGGATCTCGTAAAGAACCTTTCAACTCCTCACAAGCCAACATATAGTCCGCCACCCCCAAAAGTGTCGTCATCATCCCTCATCCCTCGTCTTTCACGCCAATATAAATTCGTCCCTTTATCCACCCGCACGACGATTCTCACTCCTCACCTCGGCGACGGTAGAGGACCACCTAATCCTTCTTCACCTCTTCCGAGGCCGCTCCGTCCGCCTTCTTGTCCTGCTCGGAAGACGTCGGTGTGGCGTCCGTCTCCATGGCCTCGGTGCTTTGGGGAGCAGCCGACTCTTCGGGTTTCGTCTCGGCAGCGCTGTCGGCGCCGGTGCCGGTGCTGGTGCTGGTGGCGGCGGTGTCGGTCGTGGTCGTGGATGCCTCGTCGGCGTCGTCGGAAGAGGCGGACGGCTTGGAGACTTGGCTCTCAAGGTCCTTGTCCTCGTCGGCATTGTCAAACATTTCCGTGTCATCTGAACCGGTAAGAACCTCAGTACCATCACCGAGGAAGATTATACGACCGCGAGACCCACCAACGCCAAAGGTCTTGCCCCTGTTATCCGCATCCATCTCGTAGCCACTGTCGCTGTCCTCGTAGTTGTGGTGGACTCCGGGGCCTCGGAACTCCGCTGAGACAAAAAGCTGGTCAGCGCAACGGTTCACAGGCCATGTCATTCATTTGCTGCTTTAGTGTGTTTGTGTGCATGGCTGTCTTGTGTCTTGTTTTTGTGTGTACTCGTGTGTTTGGTATAAGGGGGCAGCAAAGGAGAAGCCTCCTGGAAATGAGATCAGGAAGCAGGGTGGGTTGGTTCAACCGTACCATATTCGGGCGGAGCGCAAGGGCCGTCTCCGTTGGCGACACGCTTGGCAATCTCGTCGTACCATTGCTCCTTGGTCTTGCCGTTGAGGAAGGCGATGATGACCATGGTCATGTTGTCGCAGCCGACGCCGCCCGTCTCCGAGTTTGACGCCAGGCAGTTGTCCATCATGTTTTCGCAAATCTTTTCGAGTTCCTGCTTGGCGGCGATTCCTCGGCGGACAAACTCGACGACGGCCTGCGAGGACTGGCAATCCCAAATACCTACAGACGCATCTTGTATCAGCATACGGCTCTCGCCCTCGGTGGCGGAGCATTCTCCTTTTTCATTTGCGGGTTACGCGGCCTAGGAGGGTTTTACTCACCGTCGCAAGCGAGAACGAGGAACTCATCCTCATCTGTCAGCTCGTGCTCCTCGACATCGGGGAACGCGGTGACAATCTGGCTCTCCGGGGGCAGCTCGGCCACCTTTTTGAACTCGAAATCGCCAATGGCGCGCGACAGGGCGAGGTTGCCGTTGACGCGGCCAAAGTCGACAAAACCACCGGCGGCGGTGATGCGAGCCTTTTCGCCCTCTAGTTGAGGCTTGTGGTCCTCGGACAGGGGCTTGGCGCGGCCCTTGATGCCCAGTACACCTCTTGAGTCACCGGCGTTTGCCTAAGAGTCGAGTGGTCAGCTATGGAGGAGGCGGGGAACTGTCGCGGGGTAGCATCGTCCACGTACGACGTAGATTTTGTTATCAACAATCAAGCTGACACAGGCTGTGCAACCAGAGACTTCGTCTTCGAACTTGGGGTCTAGGTATGGGATGTCAGCGTCGGCGTCACGGTCGAGGCGAGAAAATTGATTTCCATCGGTCCGGAGGGGCGCAAGGGCGTCGGGGGAGGGACTTCGTACCACCAAGCATGGCCCTATCCACGGCCAGAAAGCCGTCCTTGAGGCCCTGGACATAGTCGCCCTTTTTGAACGACTCTTGCCGCATGATGATGTTGTGCATGTTGGCTCCGCAGTATGTGGCTACTTTGTCACCACCATGCCCGTCGAAAACGCCGAAAAAGGAGAGTCTGCTGGTCTTTGCTTGGGCATCGTCGGCCGAGGCGGGGATCAGGTCGAGAACGGTCGTGTCGGCATCCTCCATGCTGATGCGCCATCCTTGCATGGAAGAGACACCGAAGAGTAGTCGGTCATCTTCACCCTTGGAGGATGTCTATAGAGAGAGAGAAGAAGAAGAGAGGGGTTAGCGTTGGCTCCGAGAGGAATTTTTGAAGAAATGAGCAAAAAAAGAGAGGCATCGAATCTGCATTCCCATCCCCGTCCGAGGAACCGCCCAGCATCGTCCAATCTCGAACCGGGACGCGCGAAGCGACGGCGTTGCGGCGGGCGTTGTCGGTCGGGTGCGGGGCACGTGGAGGAAGGGATTTTGCGTGGCCCCAAAAGGGTCATGACGAGCGCGGTGGCCGGTGGGCATCTGGGGATGCGGACGAGGGCGTGACGGCAGGCGACGGGGTCGAATTGCGCAGAGCTGGCTCTGAAAAGGGCGATTTCATCGTCTAGGCCATGTCGGAGCAGGCGATGGCGGTTCGAGACGCGGCGAACAGAGACGACAAAGAGGCCGAACGTGAGGCGAGGCGAGCAGATTGAGGTGTGTGGGCAGCACACGGTACCATCCGAAGCAAAGCTGGGCGTTGGAGGGATGAGGGGGAACAAAGCGCGGGAAAAAAAGACAGGCCGGGCCAGCAGAGGATGGAAATACGCACCTTGTCGACAACGGGCTCCGAGAGGGTTTGACCCATGGCGGCGGAAGGGGATCAAAATCTGGCAGCAGCGCGCGGGCAGCTACCTGTGATGATGCGTGATGTGTGGTGTGTGGTGTGGTGTGGTGGTGGTGGTGGTGGTGGTGGTGGTGAATGGGTACAAACGAGTATGGCTAGGTAGGTATTTGGTGGCAGCCGGGTGGTGGGATTGGGGATGACCTTGGGTCGGCATGGAATGGATGAAAATGGGTAGGTAGGTACCAGCAGAGGACGGGTTTTTTTCCGTTGGCGGGGGGCGGCTGTGCCTCCTCTCGTTCTCCTCCCCTCCTCCTCTCCTCTTGACTGCAGTGCGTGCGTGTGCTGCAAAAACGAAATCGGACATAAAAGACGCGCGGGGCCCTGCCTAAGCCGGTACCTGCTGCCCGGTAGGCACCTCTAGTAGGGGTACACGCACGAGACAAGGTAGCTTGCCCGGTTGTGGTCAAGTTGCAACGTAAAGAAATGTAAATTGAAAAATTAAAAATGAAATAAGCAAAGTATAGTCTACAAGGTATACACTGAGACTATCCTCGTAATTTTACTAAATTTTGCGCGACGAGGAAAAATCATACAAGACGGAGCAAATATTAGCACCCGCCGTACCGTATTCCCCTCCCAGCAGGCAGCCCTGCAGCCATGGCAATGGCAATGGGGGACCTGCCACCGCCCGCACGCACCACACGGGCTATCGGCGGCGGTGGGCTATCTACTATCCAAGTCCCTAGCACCTCGTTACTAGCGGCTCTTTGTTGGGGCGGCGGTGCCGGCGGCGGGCGGCGCGGGGAGAGAATGGGTGGGCGAGCAACCAGGAGCATGGATGTATGGATGGAGGGGATGGGATGGGCGGGCGGCGTGGAAAACTCGGATTACTAGCCTGGCGTGTCCGGGCTGGGCGCGGGGGAGCCGGCTCTGGGGCCATCGTTTGTTTTCATACCCAAGGTACTCCGTACTCCGTACATACCGCCATCTCGGTAACCAGTTTCGTACAAGCGGTGGACAAGCAGCACAGCCAGGGCAAGGCGAAGCGAAGCGAGATGCCCGTCATCCTTGTTGATAAAGAGATAGAGAGAGAGAAAAAGACAAGGGCTACACAACGATCTGGCCCGCCCGCCCGGCAGTGCAAGGTAACGGACCGGGTTACATGCCCATCCATCCCTGGGTAGAGGAAAATTTCCCATCTGCCAATCCTTGCCCCCCTGGCATCGCGCCATACCTAGGTACCCAGTCCAGCTCCGAAGTTGCCTTTCCTCTAACCCAGCGCTGTCCATCCCATACATGAACAATTCAAAAAGGCATCTTACCATGTCATTCCAAACTACTGTACAGTACTACAACACATGACACGAAACAAACCAAGTCCAGCCCAGCCCAGACCCTGCTCACGTCACCCTGACTCTTCCGTACAACCTCCCCTCCCAATGTTGCCAGTTTGGTTTTCACGGCGCGTGACCACACAAAATCTCCCCATTCACGCGTCATGGTGGGCGTGTGCAATTTTTCTTCAGAAAAAAATACTGTCGTAGTTACCTATTCACTGGCCACTGTGCATCATGGTCTATTTTTCTTTGGTCATTGTAAATTACCGTCGTATGATCTGCCCGATATCAAACGTGGCGCCGCGCAAAACGAGGTTGCCCCGTGGCTTTGGGCGTTGGAACCAGCCTAGGGTTGAGCAACACAATGTGGGTATAAAATGGCCCGGTCGACTATTTTACGCAGGTATTACCCCATATTCCCCATGGGTGGTGGTGCTATGCGGCATAGTACGGGCCATTATGGCGAGCTATTGGTTCCCCGAATCCCGAGCGACCCAGGATTTCAATGCCCAACGCCCTGTACAGACTCATAAAATACTTGGATCTATCAGAATCCAAAAATCAAAGTGTCAAGTATTGGGACGCTGCCCAAGCTTCAGCCACAGCTCACCGAACGCGGCTGTTGGACGCCACACCACCTGTGCCTGTGCCACCTCTGGCACACCCCAAACCAGAAAGAAGAAATTTTCACCACCTTCTTCAATCGCGGTCGCGTGTCCTGGCCAGCGAATGAGACAAGGCCTGCTCTCCAGTCATGGCAGCCAGAAAACCTTAAACCTCTCAGCGCACATGACCCTGCCTCCATATGTACTCCCACCTACGTCGCAGCCTGCTCGCCGCGACAGCTCGTAAACCATTGCCTGGGGCCGGGTTACTGTAGCACTTAGCCCTGTACCATGGTGAATCGGCACCCATGAACCCCAGTCCGTGCGTGGGTGCCTCCATGGCCCGGGTCCATTCTCTGCCCCGCAAGATGCCATATATAGAAATCTTTCCTCCGCATCGCACCGTGACTGACCTGCCAACCACAGCTCGCCAGAAACGTTCAAAGTAAGGTAATAACCGGTGATGTGGCACGTAATTCAAATGTTGAAGCTGGTCTATTATCCGTAAAAATGCTATCCAAAATCATATCTATGCTGAAACCATCTACCCTGGTATCCCAACTGAAAACTCCCCAAAACAAACAACCAAGAGAAGAAAAATAAAGAAAAAGTAAATAAATAACGACACGTGCGCCATGTCATGGTATCATTGCTCTTAAACCCCCAAAAACAGCTTTTGTATAACATAAGAATGCGGCAAAGTATCAACTGCCCCCAACTTCCCATACAGCCTCTACAAAAACACTTTGAAGCTGCTGGTGTTGGACAGATTCGACAAGCCCGAATCTTCGTGTTTCCATTGGCCCACCGTCGGAGTGATGCCGCTTGTGTCCGACATGACCGGTTCGGCCTTCTTCTTGGCATTCACCGATCCCCATTTCCGCGTCGTAGGCTCAGGGCTCCCTCTCTCTCCGGGCTGAGCCCCCTCCCTCGCCGTCCCAGGCCGTGATGGGTTAAACGGCGCCTCATCCACAATGTCTTTGTAAGTCATATTCGTCGGGTCGCGTTTGCCAATAATTCTCCAGTTCTCCGTCGAACCGAATGACGTGTCGGTAGGCAGGCTCTTGCTGCCCATGGAAGATGAGCCGTCAAACCACCCCTTGCCGTCAACGGTACGCTTGCCCGTGAGCAGCGCCTGTTCCGGCCTGGGCAGCTCCGGGATGCTACCATTGTCCGAGACTGTCAGCGTCTCCCAGTTGGGCTCCGAATTCTCAGTTTCTGCTATCGTCGACGCTGCCGGTTTCATATGCCGCCCTCTCTCGTTCATGGGGAGAGCGACTGAACTGGTCGTTATCGTCGAGTAGCCATCAATGCTCGCCTGTTCTCTACCAGGCTTCTTGTATGCTACTAGCGGCGTGGGTTGCATGCTAAGGGGGTCATTCACGCCGGGGAGACCAAAGTTAAGGTCCGTGTAGCCGCTCCTGGTGTCACGCAGGTAGTCTGCAGTCGGGAAGATCTGGTGCGTCGATTCCGGGATCGTCGTGTCTGACTGATGCTTTGCTCCGCTCATCATAAGATGAGCATCGCCTTCAACAGTTTCCCAAGATTGTCTTCCGGATCCGGTGCTTCCATGAGGGCTACCATGTCCAAGCATGACGCCGCGTGGTAGAGACGATGATGAGCCATTTCCTCCAAGCGTCTCTGATGACCTCGGCCTCGCGGTCGTGCCTCGGGAGATGGCATCGACGTATGCGGCCGTGGTTGGCTTGAACATGTGCTTCTCACTCTTCTCATTAGCGGCCGCCGCCATCATCGATTTCTCCGTGTGGCGCATCGACGTGGCGGACCCGTTGATTCGGAGGCTGCCCAGGACCGGGTGCGAAATCTTGCCGCGCGTCTTGCTCGAAAGATAATTGCGACGGGCGCGTCTTCTCCTCAAGAAGCATACCATCAACATGAGTATAAGTGCAATGAATAAGATGGGGATGATGGTAGCTAGTAAAATATCACCAGTGCTGAGGCGTCCAGGCGGACCCGCGACGGCATCTCCATCCGCCGACTCGGTTGGTCTGTCTGTTCCTGTCGATGTTGCCGACGGTGTAGACGTCTTAAAGCCAGATGTGGTCGGTGTGCCATCTTTAGCGAGAAACGTGACTTTGAGCTTTTCCGTTTCGGACATATCGGAACTCTTAGACTGTGCTTTGATGGAAACCTCGAATTTGCCCTTGGCATCCTTGGGTACTTCACCGGATAATTTGAAGCCGTCCACTTTGAGCCAGCTCTCTGTCGGGCTAACGTCAACGGTGAGTTTAATATCGCTCGGGTCTCGCAAGTAGTCTGCAAGATCGATGTCCAGCGTTCCACCGGGGCGAACCTCCATGTTCTCAAAGGTGGACTTGAAGAGGCCAGTTGCCACATTCACCATGACGAGGACATCCAAGGAATCCGCAAACTTGTCGCTGAACGTAAGCGTGAAGTTGCTCGAATGGTCGCCTTCTCCGGGTGTACCAGACAGAACGCCGGTGCTCTTGTCGTACGACAGCCACTCTGGCATGTCTACGGTTGTAACAGCAAGATCGCCGGGCTTGATTGGCTTCTGATCCAGGCTAATTCCGTTTTCGAGTCCGTCATAGCTGAGCTTTGAGCCTCTTGTGGCGTTGAGGCTAATAATCGGTTCGGCCGCACTAAGTTTGTGGCTGCCAACAAGAATCGAAAAGTCAACAACGCTGCCAGAAAAGCCAACAATGTCGGATGCCACTAAGCTCAAGCTAAATGTTTGAGGTGGTTGAATCAGAGACTCAAATGGCGGGGTTGTGCCTGAGAAAGTAAGTGTCGATGCGTCAAACTTGACCCAGGCTGGCAGTGGACTGTTGTTGGCCGAGACGGCGTAATAGTTCAGGCCCTTGTCCTTTCCAAACGTGTCAGGGTCGAAGGAGTATTTGAAATCGGTGGATGGATACGATAGGACGGAAGAAGGGGCGGAATAGTTTCCGAAGCTTGAGATTTGCTCTTCGAGGGAAATCTCGACTTTGGGCGCAGGATTCCTCGATATCACGAGCGTCGAGTTCATGGCGGTGGAGCCGGAGTCGTCCGTGGCGACTATATCAACTTGTTGGCCGACGACATCGCCTTCGGCCACATCGTCGCTCTTTGGAGTGCCATAGAGTCTGAGCGAATCGGGTTCGATCGATAACCACGAAGGGTGATTCTTGCCAAAAGAGTAGGTAAAAGATTTGCCGCCGCCAAACGTGTCTGAGGACAATGAATATGAGTAGAACTTGTCTACTCTCGCGGCGGGAGGTAGCTGTGCGTTGAAGGGAAAGGCCACAGTAGGCGTTCCGCATACGAGGCTGGCAAGATGCAGAGCCACGTATACTGTCGACAGCACAGCCATGGTGACTCTGCAGCGCGGGAGGGGTTTGCGCCGAGTCGTGATGAAGTGCAAGGAGTCACGAATCACGAGCTCACGTCAGCCAGGACGATGCAGATTTGGAGGATGATGAGGAGGCAAAAGGAAGAGATGCAGTCGCGAAAGGAAAGGGAAAGGAGGAGGGCGCAAGGGAACAGCGCCATCGGGGGTGTATCAAGGCCTCGACATGATGGCTGGGCCTGCATACTGGCGATACTTGCCCCTTCATTCCTACACAATTGCCCCACGGAGTCATTGTACTGGAGCGGGACAAGGAGAAGAGTAGAGCGGGATGGATGGCGGGCTCTGCAGCAGATGGGCAGCCGAGCCCACCGGCCCATTACCAGAAGAGGCGAATGTTTCACTGCCAAACTTCTTCACCGCGTAAAGAGGTCCATGAGAGACGTGGGTGCTGCTGTGAGGGAGAGGGCTGGGCGTAGTCGGAATGCGCATTCCAGAGCGTGGTGTCTCCCAGACGGACGGTGTAGGAGAGTGAGACAGGGCCGTCGGCGCTAGTGGATAGACATTGCTACTGTTCCCAGGCACTGCACGGCTGTTCCTTGCTTCCATGTCGCGTCCATGAAAAGTAAAATAGAAACAAAATATGCGGCCGAGAAAATTGAGCGCATGGCGCCCAGAAGATATGACACCGAAATACTGGCCGTGTGATGCCTTGTGGCGAGTGGCGCCGTCGACGCGGGTGAGCGACGCACCACGGCTTGGCCAAAGGGCAGCGTCAACCGGTTTGGCCCGCCAATAGTCGCCCATAGTTCGTCTGTTCCTGGCGCGCGGCAGCGTGGCAAGGCGCGTCTGTTGATCGCGTCGCGCGATACCCAAGAAGATGACGCTGAAGTTCTATCAAAATACGGCAGATGAAAAATGAACGGTGAAATCTACATCTACAAGTGTGTAGTTTGACGGTCGACAGCTGGCGGCCGGTTTGACGCTTGCTCGGCGTTTGCCAGTAGTCCAACGTCCCAGTCAGGTCCTTGCTATATTTGGCAAGTGCGATCTGGGGCGCAGAGTATGCAAACGCCGCCACTTTCTTAACCGTGTTCCCACGGTGCTCTCTCTGTTCCTTGCCTAGCGGCCGTAACCAGAATTAGACTTCTCCTTTGCACGTAACCTAAAACGGCAGCAGGAATGACTGCTCCAGACTGGAGCTACAACACGTATTGCTTCGCGATATCCCTCCTTCGAATGTGTAGGCTACCTCGGCGTCAAAGTGATCGTTCATAGCAACAACTGGATAACAGCAGCGGCGCCACAGCAAAGCCGCGGCTCTTCGGGCGCCCACCCGGCTCGCCAGTGGCTAAGCCGACCCTACTCCAAAGGCGGGACCCTGCGATAAGGGTCCAGAACCAGCACTGAGGGTCTTGCGGCGAGCTGGGTTGGCAGAAACTGGGCAGAAAATACTGCTATAGCCAGTATTGCACAAAGGCGACATTTTTGGTCGATCCCGTCAAAATGCGGTCGGCGCCGCGCACTCGCCTCGTGCCCTCAACGAACAAGTAACCTCATTCAACCTTTGTGATTCCAATCCCTGTGTGCAACGTCGCCATTGTCTGCCCGTCTCCAACGCTGCTGACCGACTCTCGTCGTCCTCTGGCCGCCCTGAGATCGCCTCTGTTCCTCAAAAATTATGGGCCAAAACCTTTTTACCCTCGGCGCAAGGCCATCACAATCGCCCTCTCCGCCACTCACCCCAATTGCCATTAGCGAAGACCTCACGCCTTTGCCAGAGCTGAAAGCCGCAGGCAATGCTGACATCACATTCGACGGCCAGCTTACGAAGCCCCTACGACTGCGGGAGGACGTCCGGACGGGGTGCGGCGGCCAGACATGGCCTGCGGGAATGGTGCTAGGCAAACACTTGCTACGCTACCATCGCAACGAGCTGCAGAATGCGCGAATGTGAGTGCTATTACCACCGCAGAGGCTCAAAAATTATGCCTGCCAGCGGCAAAATTTTGGCTGACTAGACCCGAAACAGACTGGAGCTGGGTGCAGGCAGTGGTTTGGTGGGCCTCGCTGTGGCGCTGAGCTGTGGCGTCGAGAGCCGGCTCATGCTCACCGACCAAGACGAAATGCTCGAGCTCATGCAGCACAATATTCAGCTGAATGGAGTTGAAGATAAGGCTACTGCCTTTGTACTCAACTGGTAAGTCTTGACCAGACACAATCGTGGAAGCTGTATAGACAGCGCGGTGCTAATACTCTACACAGGGGGGAGCCACTACCCAAGACCGTTGTAGATTATAAGCCAAATGTCATCCTCGCAGGCGAGTGCGTGTACTTTGAACCGGCATTTCCGCTCCTGATGCAGACTCTGAAAGACCTATTTGAACTCAACTCTGAGGCCATTGTCTACTTTTGCTTCAAAAAGAGGCGGCGTGCCGATATGCAGTTTGTCAAGATGGCCAAAAAGGCGTTTGCCGTCGAGGAGATTTTTGACGAGGACCGTCCGATATTCCAGCGCCAGTGTCTATTTCTCTTTGCTTTTAAAAAGAAAAGCCTTGCCGCAAATGGAAGCACAAAAAAGGCCATTCCCAAGCTGGCGACAAACTAATGAGGACATCCACGGTATGACGATGTCCCCATGCCCCGCATGGGACTGTGAAGAATCTCGATCTCGCGGCCATGGAATAATGTCAATCGAATATCGAAGGCCGCCAAAAACTGCCAATATATCCACTGCCAGCCAACAGTTGGGATGCATAGAGCTTGGCCGGCGCTGTGTCGCTGAGCTAGCGGGTGGCTGGTGGACTGGAATGTGATGGGCGAGGAATGCACTGCGCCATGTCGATGTGGCTAGCGACGAACGAACACATGACATTTTGCTCTCCTGTGGACCACTTCAGGTAAAAGATTCGAGACAAAACTATTCTTGGGAGAAAAAATGTCCGAAGCGAAAATTGGACGTCATCACGCGGCTGTACCTGTCAAAGAGGCGGCTGCCTCGGTTGGAGGCCTGCGAGAGTTATGTCGGGGAGAGCCTGCCCTGCAAGCCCTTTGCAAAGAAAGAGTGGCACATTTTATAATACAGGATAGAATATTAGACTAGCGACGATAATGAATTAGCGTTTTCTTTTGCCCAGTTTCAGCGGACCGACTTCCTTGCTGCTAACATAGTCGTCGTCGTATAGTCGCGGAGTCGGAAGGTGTGCAGTGCGTGAATAATGACCACATACCATAGTAAAGATGATGGGGTTGTACGAGCAGTTTTCCAACGTCGAGAAGACATGTTCATACACTATAAGCGCCTGCATAGATAGAATACGCCGGGCCACGTCATGGTGTCGCGTCGCACGGGTCTGATACCTAGCTCGGCCATAGTTGTACGACGTGCCGTGACTGCTGCAAAACTGATTCGATAAAGATAAGAATTTGGTTACCTTGCAAACGAATAGCACCAAATGTTCCCTATGCAGAAATACTATATAATTACAATCTACGAAAAGTCCACGCCAACACATGCATGCATACAAGTATAGACGAGGTGGTCAGAGTTATATGTGGGCAGACTGCATGCAGGAACAACAGGCTTGTGCCACGCACACCAACTCGCAACACAATATTGAACTTGGAGGGGATCAGTACATTATTCAGTTGAAAATTTGTTATTAATATAGGGAATTCCCAAGTATAGGAAAATGTTTACGCCGACGGGACTAGCCCAATGTTTACGTTGATAAAAAGAGCTGCGAGCAAGAGAAGCAAAACCCATGTGAGTTGTAACGGAACTAGGTAGTGACAACCCGACGCTGCTTTTTCCGCGCCACACCGAGTGTCCATGCTGTGCGACTCTGCGCCAACACACAGTCGCAGACCAGACGACAGACGAAAAGAAGCAAGAAACCCAAGACACAAACAAACAGACCAAAACCCAGCGGGCGTCGCGCACAGCAGTTTTTGCTTCTGCGGGCGCCCTGGCTGAGCTCCCGTCGAACCGCACAGTACTGGGCCTCACCCGGCTTAACCGACTCGGCGCCTTCAGACCTCCAACGGATGGCACGTCCCTTGTGGGACGAAGCGGTCCATGTCAGTCAGGGGAGGCACCACTGCGAGAGGCGGCCGTTTCGTGCTGTTGCAGGCGCTCCCAGTCATGTACCTGGCAGGGGGGGGCGGCTGTTCTTTTTCCTTCTTCTGGTGCCATCGTTCCTTTGTTCCACAGGCTAAAACGCAAGGTACCAATAGCGCCCGTGCCTCACCGCAAGGGTACCTGGGCCCATCCCACCTGGATTTTCTGTAGCACCAGGCCCCGGCTATTGCACCCTGCAACGCAGCATGAAAAAAGCCTTGCAACCACTAAAGAAAGCGGGATGCAGCCACAAACACGGTGCTAGTCAGGTCCAGTCGCAGGTCCAGAGCGAGTGCGTTTGGGCGTACCTTTTTCTTCGGTGTAAGGCTCCACCCGTTTTGTCCCACCGTGTGGCTCTCTCCACGCACCCATCAACGGGCCGGCCAGGCACAACCGCCTTCAGCTCGTCAGGATCTTTCCCACTTTTGTGGTTTTCGTACACCTAAAAGCCCTCAATAGTCTTGTGTCGTTTTTATCTTGCGCTGTGCTTCCCTCCCCTCCCCCTCCTTTCTCTCTGTCACTCTCTATATCGCTTATAAACAATCGTCAAACGCTCCTTTTTCGCTGCTGATTCGTACCAAACGATTCAGCATACTTTCCTTTACACTGCTCGCTACGAAGCATTTCGGTTAGCTCACACGCCTTCTTTCGACATACCGAGCCCCCAACCGAACAAACAAAGCCAAGCACAACAGACAGCAATGAAGTCTGCCGCATTCGCCTTCGCCGCCCTCATCGCGGCCGCTGCTGCCGCGAAGCCCCGCGGCCACCAGCACCTCCACGCCGCGCGTGATGTCGAGACCGTCACCGAGGTCGAATGGGTCACCTTTGTCGAGTGGGTGACGGAGATTGTCGATCTCACCACCACCGTCTGGATCACGCCCGGCCAGGAAGCCGCCGAAGAGACGGCCGCCGCCAGCGCCCCTCACGTCTCCAACGCTCAGTTCTACGAGGCTCCCTCTGCTACCACCGCCGTGGAAACCCAGGCACCGCCGCCGCCTCCTCCCCCCAAGCA
The DNA here is from genome assembly GCA_003056585.1 of Lecanicillium sp. MT-2017a. Classification (NCBI taxonomy): domain Eukaryota; kingdom Fungi; phylum Ascomycota; class Sordariomycetes; order Hypocreales; family Cordycipitaceae; genus Lecanicillium; species Lecanicillium sp. MT-2017a. The sequence continues at coordinate 113,651 of PXYN01000247.1, forward strand.
AGACGCCGAGCCGTCGCCCGAAGCTGCTGCTCCCCCTCCTCCGCCTCCTGCTCCCGAGCCGACTTCCCAAGCTGCTCCTCCTCCCGCACCCCCGGCGCCCAAGACGGAGCCCGAGCCTTCGCCGCAAGAGTCCAAGCCCGAGTCTAGCGACAGCGGCAGCGGTGGCTCTGGCGAGTACTCTGGCGAAATCACCTACTACGCCGTCGGTCTCGGCGCCTGCGGCAAGGACGACAGCGGCAAGGACAGCAGCGCAAACATTGTCGCTCTCTCCAAGGACATGATGGGCACCCAGTCCAACGGCAACCCCATGTGCGGCCAGACTATTACCATCTACGCCAATGGCAAGTCAACCACCGCCACGGTCCGCGACAAGTGCATGGGCTGCGCCAGGAACAATATCGACGTCAGCGAAAAGGTCTACAAGGAGCTTTTCGGCGCCCTTGGCTCCGGCCGCATGCCCGTCTCCTGGTCGTTCAACTAAGCCAAGCCCACCCTGACGCAGCGAGGCTGGCGCCTCTGCGCAAACGTGATTATGACCTCTTTCTTTTATTTCTTATACCACGTCTTGCCAGGACAAGCGTGTTTGCATGAGTGCGGTTTTTGGGAGCATCATAGCGGCTGGATCTGAAGCACACCCAAAATACACGCGGATATGCACAGACGGCTACAAACGTGGCGTCTTCTCTTGATTTTACATTTACGGTACATAGACAAGGACTCCCTACCAGAAAATCTCTGGTAGGATAGAGTCGGCGAAACGAGATATGCGACAAAAGCTGGGAAAAGCAAAACATTAGAACGGGCAATATACATTTTTGGTTAGACAGGGTCAAGTGCCTGAGCAGCCATGCTACGCTTGGCATTGACTGAAAGAAAAATGCAGATACATGAAAACTTCAAAATTGCATATGACAAGAAATCGTGTACATCCAACCTATTGAATTGAATATTGAATGTCTGCGCCAGCATAAAATGTAGTTGACGATGGAATGCAGGTCAATTAATTGACCTTGGAGGCCACGTGCTTGGCGCGGCGATCAGCCCACGTCAATGTGGGTGGGCGTCGCCCGATCAGGCAACCGGCGACTCACCCCATCTAAAACACCTTCATTTAACCCAGGAACGTTGAAGATCCGGGGGGGAGGAGGCAAATGAAAATACAAGGCTGAAAGCGTAGATCTGGCACGCTACGCTTCTTTGCACTCTGAGAAGCAGCTGCGAAAGTCCTGGTTTTGTTGTATATCTTTTGTCCGTTATATTCATATATCATGCTGTAAATACTAATATATTCTACAACCATGCACAAGCTGCACGAAACTGCACCTTTATTCTACAGTAGTAAAAAGAGACGGAAGAGGCAAAAAGGGCAGTACTCCCGGTTCCAATGAACGCTAATAAAGTCGGGGGAAAAAAATCAAAGCATATTCAGCAAATCCTCCACATACCGCCGCGTATCAACGCCGATCCCATGCGCGAGCCTACCCACCGTCTCTGGCCCTGAGCCCGCCGCGCCGCCTGCACCAGCGTGGTCGCTCGCTCTGCGAATGAGAATAATCTCCTTGCTCGTGACCGGCGGATCCTGCTGCTGCTGCTGTTCCGCGGAAGCAGCCGTTGGCGACGGCGGCGCTGTGGTAGCCGGCGAATCCCTCGCGCTGTCCGAGGGATGCTGCTGCTGCTGCGGCGCGCTGCGCTCGACGAGCCTCGTCCAGACGACCCACCAGCCTCTGCTCGTCTTTTGCGTGCGCTCCAGGTCCGAGTTTGTGGCCGAGCGCGTGGCGGCAAACACGTTGAGCATGTGCAGGTGCGTGCTGACGGCGTCTGCGCGGCTCCAGTGCCGCTCGGCGGCCGGGTCGCCGTAGATGCTGTCGGGGATGTTGGGGATGGTCGAGTGCACCGAGAGGTCGAGCGGGTTCCAGACGAGGTCGTGGATGCCTGGCGAAGAGGCGCTGGTCCCTGCGCCGCCGCCGGTGCGTGGTCTTTCGGGTCGGTACTGCGTTGACGATAGCAAGGGTTTGCGTAGTGGGGAGAGCTGGTAGTGGAGAGAGCGGTAGAGGGCATCCCATGCGAGGGAGTCGGTTCGCAGCTGGAAGAGAAAGACGAAGATGAATGGCTTGTTCACGTACACCACCACGCGCAATCTCTCGGTCCTGCTTTGTAGCTGTGGGTTACCTCCTGGCCGTAGAGCGCCTTCTATTTGCTTCATTGTGAGGTCGTCTGTGACGGGCTGTTCCTCAGTGACGTCTTCGTCCCCCTGGGCCATCTCGACATGTAGCGTCCGTAGCACAGTTCGCGAGTCAAGTTCGGGGCTGGAGTCATCAGAGTCACCGCTGCCATCATGGTCGCCACCGTGGGCTTCTTCTATTTCGCCCTTGAGGCCGATCAGATAGTGGCCTTCTGCTTCGTGGGATGGCGACTTGGCGGGGAGTTTTGGTCGCTTTTCGGGAGTAGCAGCTTTGGGATTTTGTGCAGGTGCAGCTTGTTGCGCGGATGGTTGACCGCCTGCGCCAAACGAGGTCGGGACGCCCGGTATTGTCCAGTAGTCACCGTAGCCGAGCTTGAGATAGCTCACCATCTTATCGAGCTTGCCATCCTCTGCGTCCTTGCTGGCGTTTGCTGCGTTGCTATTCTGTGGCGGATCCGTTTGTTTCCCTTTATCTTTGGTATTTGCCGAGCTATCCTCCGTATCAGGCTTCTGCGGGGTTTCAGCAGCTACAGTTGGAGTCGGGGCATCATCTGCGCTAGCTTTGGTCTTCGCCATTGGAGCTGCCTCGTCCGTCTTCTTCGAGCTCCGCCGTGCCCTCGCTCGGCGTGTTGAGATTGGACTTTCAATTACTCCATAGGCGTGATCACCCCACGTATATAAGTCATCCATCCAGTGCGTGATATCCCGCAGAGATTTCCTGGAGATCGCTCCAGTGCCGAGGAAGATGGCTCCGTCGCCTGCGGCAGGTTGCCTGCCACTGCCGAGCCATGGCGCAGTGCTGCTGACATGGTTTGCTTCGCCGTCATCGGCTTCGCCAAACTTTGACACCACAAGGTCAACCAGGCCCTCGACTCTTCCAACCAACCCTTCGAGCACCTCTCGTTCCCCACTGCCGCGTTCCTCCTCGCCAACGCCTACGCCAAGCTCGCCAGATGCGGCAATGTTTATGCCACCATAGACATCCCGCGCGGGATTGCCGTGCATCATAACGTTCCAAGTCGATAAAAACAAGTCCCAGTAGCGGTTTAGCATCGCCACAAACTTTAGGCGGTTTGTGCGGAGAAATAGCGAGCTGAGCGAGGCGTCGTGGTGCATGAGGAATATGCGGTGGGCGCGCAGAAGATCTCGCAGGATCAAAGCGGCCGGCTTCATTTCTTTCGAGTTGTAGTCGTACATTTCCGACTGGCTTTCACTGGCATTAGTGAGCAGGCGAGGCGGTAGAGGCACCTTGTTAAGGTCGATGCTCTTCATTGAGACGATTAGCACGGATCACATCATGGTGCGGCATATATACTCACAGCCAGTATCCACCACCCAGGCTCAAGCTCGTGAATCACTACCCTGGCCCTCTCTGTATCTATGCTGTCCACGGCTTCGCCATCGGCAAAGTCGCGCCCAAAGTGAATCATGCCCTGCGCCAGGCCAATCTGCCGCAGCTGCTCATTCCGCTCCTCCTGCGAGATGCCCTCCGTTGGCCGGCTGCGGGTGCGCCGGCGCTTCCCCGACGAGCTATTTGACGTGGCAGAGGCATAGTAGACGATTTGGTCGTCGAGCGTGTCGTCGGTGTTGCCCAGAGACGGGTTGAAGATGGCGAGGAAGCCCAGCTGCGCCAGCACCACACTCCCTGGCGCGGGCGCGGCCATGGCCCCTTGACTGTGCGCGTTCCGCGGCAGCAGTTTCGACGACGGCCTGCGCAAGTTCTGTGAGAGGCGGCTGAGGGCACAGAGCTGGCGAAACGGGCGGCGCCGCTTACGTTGTACGAGGGCATAAACGCGCGCGTGAGGGTATGGAGTAAGGTTCGTTCGTGTATGGCGGGGTGTCGAAGATGTTGCCCTCAGTGCTGCCCCGCCGCGTGGCCAGGGTCCAAGTAGGTAGATTGCGGTCGTCTTTGCAACCCAAGATCGGCACGTAGGATTTAAACTTATTTGACTTCTACAAATATGATTTGTCTTTTATTTCTCTTCTTAATTAATAAACTATATATTTGCGGTTTTTCTCTTGGTATTATTATACCCCTGATGCAACACCTAAACTAACTTCCTCTATGACCTCATCGGTCGCCGATCAAGAGAATGTCTCCTGCCTCATTCTCTCTAACCGGTTCGCTTCCGAAGTTCCCTTTTCTGAAAAATCAGGGAGATCTTTTATCGGAGCTTCCTTGAACTTGACCCTTAACTCACGCTTCAGGAACCACAGCCATAGGAAATATAGACAAAAGGTAATAGCCGTCAACGGGACAGTGATGGCCCAATACAAGTTGAACTGTGGCATCAAGCCTACACCGATACCTGAGGAGGGAGATTCGGTTGCCTTGTCCCATTCAAACATGGGCATGGAAAACAGGGCAGAAACAAAGCTCCCAGGCAAGAAGAACATGGTGACTATGGCCAGCGTCTTCATCGAAGATGAGTCGCGGTAGCTAGAGTAGGCGAGGTTGTGGGTGGCCGTTGCCTGGTTCAAGCTGCTGAGACTGACTTTTTGAGCCGTGATGCTGTCGTTTTGAGCTATGATGCTGTACAGCTGTATGTATTTTAGGTACTGTCAGTCACGTTTTCTTAAATGTTTGTACATTAATGGAATTATACTTACAGCGTCGATTTGGATTTGCACTCGCTTATGGGCACACTCCGCGTCAAGGCGGTGCATCTCGGCTCTCTCACGTAGGACGTCGACATGGTTTCTCAGAAGCCCGTTTCCTCGGCGGCAGGACAAATTCACTACCGAGGAGCTTTCCGACTGAGAACCTTCTTCCTTTTCGAGAATGCGGCTCATAAACTGCAAAAGCTTCTCCATGACAGCAATCTTCCTATCCGTACTCGCCAGCCTTCCCTTGTAGCCGCTCGCGACGACAGCCAGGCGGCCAGTGCTCTCAAGATTCTTGGGAGGCGGCGGTAACGTCGCGTAGTCATGATAGCCAGTACTTCCCTCGACGACTTCAACTCCATGTACCACCTCTGCATGAGTGCTACTGATCTGGACGCCGAGCCACATTGCCAGCACTAAGCATGGGAACATGGGCGAGTGGTACAAATCCGCGGTCCAAAGCGTGGAGTGGAGAAACTTGTGCAGCGACTTTTTCTTGCCTTCCTCGATCAGTATGATTCCTTGAATCAGCGGCCTGCGGCCTGCACCGGCGGGAAAGTGAGTGTGTGACCAGAGCACAACGAGCTTTGGCGCATAGGCAAAGACGTAAGGATGCTTATTGGCGTCGTCGTCCTGTACGACAGGGAGACTCGTGATTCCAGTAAGGCTGCTTCGGAAATACTTGTAGGCATGGCCGAGGCCAAACCTATCAACTAGGGTATTTTGAGTGTCCTGGCATAGCTTGATGCGTCGGTCCTGGCGACGGGCAGTCATCCATACGAGCCGAACGAGAAGGCTTTCGCTGCTGTGGGAGATGCCTCCATCGGTGTCTTCAGCCAGCCAGTCTTTCAAGCTTTTTACAGACGGTGATTCCGACTCCGACTGAGAATCCACGCGGCTGTTTCTAGTCTCGATTTTTCCAGTCTCGTGCTGCATCCAAACTTCTGTGGCTTCAAACGCTGTCTCGCCCGTCGGTGCTGCCAGCCGCCAGATATCGGCACGAGCTAGATTATGGTAAATTTCATCCATGTAAACGTATCGTGTTTAGTTAATGTAGTACATACACTTGTGCGAATAACAAAACAATTATCTCAGGATGCATCCAGGGCGGCTGTCCTGTTATACAAATAGTTCCCCCATGCAAGCGCCATCGGGGGCCAATCGTGTCGACACCCGCCTGCAGGTTAGTAGTGTAAGCGCCGACTTTAGCAGGTTCAGGACAGGGATGGCGTGCCGCACACCACCCTATCGCAGTGCGAAACTGACTTGCATTACAGTATGTATGCTTTCGCCCCTTATTCGCCGATTATCATTTTTCGGTAGCCGCCTCAGCCGCCCCTCCGCATGGTAGTGCAACACCAACTATTGACGCCTGCGATGCCGGGTAGAGGTGACGTTTCCAGCTGCGCACGTTTGGATTATACATGCAACTGACGCCCTAAATTGGAGATAAAAATATGTATTATAGATTCGTTTTGCTCATGTATAGCTGTATCATAGTCTAAATATCGAGGCAAGAAAAACAAGTTGTGGCACTGCAGTATAACCCTTTCACGCCATTACTGCGACCGTGGATGTTGCATTACGAGGATATTTTTTCACCAGGAGAAAGCGTCTTATAAGTGCAGCCCTTCCAGTCACATGTTTCCTAAATTGAGAACCGTGTCAGAATACTACTTCACTCCCACATTTAAGGAGAGGCGGACTTACCTTGTGCACCGTCGAACCCCACCAGTGGAACTTGCTTCCAGCGCCGGTATAGAAGATAGAAAAGAAGATGAGAATACCTGCAATCGCCACAGAGCAGTCCATGGCCGAGCTCAGTATGAAGTTGTAATTCTTCCACCACATGCGCTTCCGCTGCTTTATCCACAGGCCAAATACCAGCCCCACGATGCACCAGCTGCCATAGTTGACGCCGGAGGCAGGCGGGATAAAATTGAGTCCGCCGAGAAACAGCGGGACGTGGACGTGCTTCAGCCACTTTGTGTTTGGGAAGATGCGACGCTTGAGAATGAAAACAATAGGGGGAAGTATGGCGCCCATAAGGAAGAACCATAGCAGAGGTCGGTAGAGAGCGCCCGACGCAAAGAAGCGTCGCGGCCCGATGGCGCCCCAGACCATGCTCGTGTTGAAGTGCGTGCGCGAAAAGGGGCATTGGAATCCATTTTCGGCCTTGTTGGTGCAGATGTTGGGGATATGATTGAGAGCCCAGTTGAGCACGGAAACTTGCGAGAGTGTTCCCGTTACAATGCCTACTACTTGTACGAGGAAGAGCTTTCGAGGCGGAATCTGCGAGTAGCGCGCACCTGGTTAGCAATAACTCATCAGACGTTAAAACTGTATACCTTACATTGCAGTATATGCCCAGCTTGAGGTCCTGGGAGAAGGCGAGGCCCTTGATTCCCGAAATATAGCCCAAATTGAAGAACCAAATATTCGCCAGGACCTTGCCCTCCCAAATATACCCGGCCACAAGACGACAAAAGATGTCGATTTGCACTTTGACATTGGTCGTAGCATAAAGCCATGCAAGCTGTTGGGCGTTTAGCAACAGCTCCAATCATAAACTTGACGAAACTTACAGGGATGTAAAATACAGACGAGATGAGTAGCGCCAGAAGAACACCATACCAGTGCAGCTGCACAGGGTAGTATTCGCACGCGAAAATGCCCACTCCGATCGCAACAAGGGTAGCAATCAGGTACCAGTATGAAGGAACGATGCCGTAAATCCGCTCCTCCTCCGTCTGTTCCTGCTTGGGAGACAGGCCAAATCGCACAGCCAGAGACGAATGGCGAAACGCATCAGATACTTCGTGCCTCTTCTCAAGAATGATCCATGTAAATAATGCGGCAATTGTCGCAAAGCAGAGGCCAAAGGTGTTGAGTGCATAAGTGACAGGAAGGTAGATCTGCGATATACGATTAGCCTCGTTGTACTTTACAAGTCGTGAGATGCTTTTCGGCATATGCCACTTTACCTTTGAGTATTTCTCATATTTGTCAAAGTTCAAAACGAACCCGTCTGCTTTGTCAATGACGCGAGACACGTTGTAGACTTTGCCCATGTTGTCGAAGATTGAGTTTGTCTGCAATGGCAGATACGCAGTGAACCACGTGTTGCTGTAATACAGGGCAGGCGTGACAATATAGATCCAAAATACTAGAGATGCAAGGATATTTAGAATAGCCCATGCTGGGATAACGAGGGGTGACCCAATGTAGGCGATTTGAGACCCTGTGTTCAGTATATCAGCGAGAGGTAAAGGCAACGCGCAACGCTCAGTATACTGACAGTCAAATGTGATTGGCAACAAACCAATTCCACTCTTCATGCCAAAAATCTGATTCACTACTGCATTCTTCGGCGCAATCCAGCAGATCCAGGTAAAGTAGCTCAGGGCAGGAAAGATAAAGTCTGGGAACCAATACCACATGAAGGAAATCGAAAAAGCAATCATGAAGAAGCGGTATCGCGACGCATTGGAAAGTTGAAAGCCTGGCCTATTTTCCAAAGTTAGTATTCTGTCAAATTGCTGTTACTTCTGAATACAATAGCTTACTCGGACTTGTACGGCTTCTCCACAGGGTGAAGGGCTGCATTCAGTGCCGTGTTACCCAGCACTCCTGGCCAGAGAAAATGGGACGGTTCTACAACAATTGAACGGCTCAGCCCGGCCAGAGCAAACCCAAAGAGAAGGGTTGCCAGTGTGATGCAAATCTCAAACCCCCATCCGAGATTGAGACCGTAGAAGACCCGCTGCTCCGTCAGCACATCCGCGCTCAGACGAGTGAGGAAGCTCAGGTTGGCCAAGATGTAGATGAGAATGTTTTCCTAGTCGCAAATAAATTAGCCCATGATTATTAGTCCTTCAAGGCTATAAAAATTTAGGCGCAATTACCTTGTAGTTGAATGGTCCAGGGTTCAAGCTATGGCGTGCCCCCATGATCGTGATTCCCCAGTCTGGCACAGCAAGATGCCAGAGCCTGCCCACTGGATATGCAAGCAGCTGGATCGCTGACTGGGACAGCGTCACTGACGGGAAGCGAAAGGTGAACAAGGTGTTTACTCCACTGCCGATGAGGCAGAAAGCAATACCAATCACCCACATCCGTATTGTGAGGCATGGCAAGTCTGGGTCGTCTAGTCGGTAGCCGACTCCTGCAGCCTGGAGTGTAAGTTCCCTAGAGGACGTCAAGCTCGCTTCCTTTTCCACTTTAACACAAAGTATTGTCAGCGGTCGTTGTTGAATTGGGTAGCATGCAAAGGAGACTTGCACTGGACTTCATCCTCGCCAACCCCCACACAAGTGCGGGCTTCGGCGTGGGCTTTGGGGCGAGCTTCGATCTTGTCAGTCATCTGACACAGTTACTGGGTTTTTTGCAGCACTAATATGGCAATTGCAATAGGTACAAAGGACTAGGAATTGTGAAGAAAACCTAAACTACAAATTTTAGTTAGAGGGTGCAATGAGAGGTAATTATACTGCGAGATACCCTCTCTCACCACCAACTGATGGATCTGATAAGATAATTTTCACCGAGCCTCGTCGGGAACTCGGCAAGCGAAACCCACTTGGCTCACGACGCCCCCACGGCTCAGATGGGGGCTTTTTCCCGCCATTCCGGCTATTTGAGTATTTTCTGTCAAATTTTCAGTCACATTCGTGCTTCCTCACCGGATTTAACGAGGACAAGCTGAAGGACCCAGTGGAACCGGGGCGCAAATCCCCTCCACCCAAGGGTAACATTGCGTGCAGCGCGACTCTGTCCAGCTCGCACCAAGAGAGAATAATGAAAAGTCAGGCCCATCGAAAGCGGCAGAGCTCTCCGGCGTGGCCTAGAACATTATGGCGTACTGTGTAGTGGTATCTGAGTTGTATAATCCCCGGGTATCTCCGGGGAGACTATGAATCGTGATGGAAATGCTTCAGATGGCCGCCACGAGGTCCCTCGGCCGTGTTAGCCGGATTATCTTTAGCGTCCACGAGGTCATGGAGCCACCTTGTTTATGAACCCGCTTTCGTGCTGCTGCACAGCCTCATGCGATGTGCGTTTCAATTAAATTGCCTGATCATTGTACAGTAGGCTCGGAACGTGGCCGGCTTCAGCAGTGGCAAGGTCCGTACACGTGCTCGATACACGCACATAACCTTGGGTTGGCAATGGCGACTCCTACGATGGTCTCTTAGAACTGTGACTTGCTGCCGTCTGCAGTCTAATTCTGTTCAAGCGTGTCTGTGATTTACAAATAAACTCACCATTAAAATATGTAATTTCAACACAAAGGGGCTATTTGTCATGGCAGCAGTCTCAAAACCATACAGCACGAGACCAGTCAGAAGACGACAGGAGAGCGCATTCATTGGTGGCGCGGTATCTGGTTTTAACAGCGTATAAGGCTAATATTGCCTTCTATTTGGCCACAAGGCTGTGAGAAGTCCCGCCAATCCTAGACCAGCGGCAATAACAGTGGACTCATCATGACTTGCGAGACGGTTTTACTTGAGCTGAGTTGGCAAGGAAGCTCTGCAAGAACGGTGTGCAATTAAAGTCGTGGATATGAAGACAGCACATGGTAGAGCTATGTGAGCGTAGATCGTGGAGCAACGTAGCAACAGGTGATCCAATGCGGTACTGGTAAGTCTGCGGCCACGTGAGCACTGATCCGATGGACTACTTTGCTGGCTGTCGTTCGTACTGAGTTTAATTATTAAGCTCTATATATTGGCATTGCTTTAAAAAAAAATTTAAAAAAAAAAGAATCGTTTAAGCGAACGGATATGCAGCAAAAGTTGCTTCAAAACGTTTCAGCCAAACTAGGCTGGCGTACCACCTCGCACGAGAATGGTGGGGGCTGAGCTGAACAAGACCATCCCGTCCCATCTTGACCAGGAACAGGGCGCTAAAACAGCACCCCGTCAAGCATGTGGACCGTGGAGAGCGAGACACGAGCACGACCGTTGAACAAATGTAACATGTCGAGTCTGCTTGTAGATTAACGGCGTAGCGTCTGGGTTTTCTATTAATACCAATAGTTCGGTATCATTATTATGTACTGCAGTTTGCCATCTATAATTACATAAGAGCTTGTTCATTTATGAAGTAATTGTGCATTTAATGCATGGGGTACACGCAGACGCTGGTACCCGCTGAGTACGTGGCCCGCAAAATGGCAGTCCGCCAGGACCTTGGAGAGCATAATGGCCATCATCAGATGAATATTCGCTGCCTTTACCGGAGGCTTATGGTTCCCTCCTGCTCTGTAACTCCTAAAGCCCTAAATTACTGTTTTCGTGCACTCAGTCTTTATAGACAGTGGACCACGGATGAGCAGGCTCGTACCATTTGTAGTAAGCTGTCAGGCAGGCTGGATCTGCATCCAAGTCCCACTCATCCTCGTAATACGCCCAGCTCGTACCTTGATACGTCATCCTCCTCTACTCTTTTGCACAACCTCCGTCGTTCAACAAACAAACGTTTCTATACTTTCCCTTGCCTGCTCTGGCGTTACATCTCCCCCTTGGCCTCCTTTATTCTTCCACGGCCACGCTGTCCATCCCCTACTCTTCAGCCGCCGTTGTCACGACCTCCTCCCAAGCGTCCGCCATGGAGCAGTTCAACACCCTCAAACGCCGAACCACGGACCTGCTGCAAAACGCGCAGAGCAACATGCCCGCCATGCCCAACATGCCACAGAACCTGCTCCGGCGCCAATCGCAACCCGACTTTGTAAAGGGCACGTGGGAGCGCATTGATCTTCCCCCGCTCCCCCGCTCCTCCCACTCGCTCGACATTGTCGCCGGCGCAGCTTACATCTTTGGCGGCGAGATCAACCCGCGCGAGCCAGTCGACAATGACATGCACGTCATTCGCCTGCCGTACAGCAGCGCCGGTGCCGACTACTACAAGATCAAGGCCACCGCCACCGTGCCGGATGTTTCTCCGCAGCAGGAGATCCAAGAGGAGATCCAGGCCGAGGCTGAGCAGGCCGCGTCGAGCGAGGCATCTCTGCGGGAGGTACCGCTCGAGCAGCCCGCCACCGCAAAGGATAAAGGCAAAGGCCGCGCAACAGACGAACCACCAGCCTTGGACGATGTCCCCGAGCCCCGAGTCGGACATGCCACTGCCGTAATTGGATCTCGCATCTTCATGTTCGGCGGTCGCGGCGGGCCTGACATGAAGCCTCTCGAGGAAGCCGGCCGAGTCTGGGTCTTTGACACCCGCTCCCGTTCATGGAGCTATCTCGACCCCATCCCCGCCGTTAAAGGCGGCGCCATTGTCCCTCACCCAGCGCCCAGGAGCTATCACTGCGCCGCAGCTACCGAAAAGCCAGACAGCTTTGGTCGCTCCGATCCGGTGAGGAAACCGCGAAACTGGAGGGAGTGGGCTGTCGGTGACCTCTCCAAGACAGGCATCCCCCAGGACCCCGTCGTCGGCCATGTCGCTGAGACGGCCGTCGACGAAGAAGACGCCGGCTATGGCACCTTCATCGTGCACGCCGGCTGCCTGGCGAGCGGCGACCGCACCAGCGACGTCTGGGCGTTTGATGTCCGCTCACGCATGTGGACTGAGCTCCCTGCTGCTCCAGGTCCATCTCGCGGCGGCACAGCAATCTGCATCAGCAAGAGCCGCCTGTTCCGCTACGGCGGCTACGACGGCGAGCAGGAAGTCGGTGGCCAGCTCGACTTTTTGAACTTCGAGGTCGAAATGTTTGACGACAACGGCACCAAGAGCGAGGTCGCCATACGCTCCCGCGGGCCCTGGCAGTCCATCCTCCAGCACAACGTCGACGCTTCCTCAACCGACATCCCCGCCGAGCCACGCCAGGACTGGCCGTCAGCGCGCAGCGTCGCTTCTCTCCAAGCCATCACGGTGGGCGGCGGCCGCGAGCTGCTCGTGCTCTCGTTTGGCGAGCAGTCGCCCAGCTCCGAGGGCCACGCCGGCGCCGGTAAGTTCCTCGACGACGTCTGGACGTTCCAGGTTCCGCCGCAGGGCATGAGCGCTGCTAGCCTTACTGCGGCTGTGATGCAGGCTGTCGGCCGCAAGACGGGAGAGGGCAGGTGGAACAAGGTCGTCACGCTGCCGTACGACGACGACGTGGATGATTCCCTGCCCGCTGGCCGAGGCTGGCTGGCCAGCGCGCCCATGACCAACTTGGAAGACAGTGGCATTCTATTCTGGGGAGGTTTGAGCGAGGACAACAAAAGGCTCGGTGATGGTTGGATCTTGAGGCTATGATGACAGGCGTGCCCTTTTTATTTTATATAACGAGTTATGAGTGTGCATAGTATCAGTATATCTCACAAAAGCAGCAACAGTGTAAAATGAAAAATCGTCTTTTTCGATTGTATGTACAAGATGGTTTTCGTCTTCTTCCACGTTTCCACCACGCCTTCATGATTTGTAGTCCACAAATGTCATCCCTCTAATTTTCCCCTCCAAAAAGACAAAAAAAAATAAAAATAGGGGAAATAGTCGCGTTTACAAACAAAGAGATGGATCAGCCCATCTCTTCTTTTCTCAGTCCACCTCACAATTCACACTATGCACCTAAAATATCACCCGCCTTACAATTCTTACAGGTCCGATCGCGTCTTCTCAACGCCCCAAGGCTCCTCCAGCAGGTTTGTTTGTCCGTTGATGTTTTCGCACGTCTTTCGGCCGCTCATGGGTCCGGCAGCGGGGACCTTTGCTTTCGGGGCGGATGAGCCGACGGCGTTGGCGCTCTCCTTCAGGGCCGTGAGCAGCTGGACCACGGTCTCGGGGGTCAGATCCTCGTAGTAGTCGTCGTTGATCTGGACCATGGGGGCGTTGACGCAGGCGCCCAAGCACTCAACCTCGAGAATGGTGAAGAGGCCGTCGGCGGTGGTCTCGCCCTGCTTGATGCCGAGGTGCTCCTTGATGGCCTTGACGATGACGTCGGAGCCGCAGCCGCCTAGTTGGCAGGGAGTCTGGCAATGGGAAGTTAGCAAAAAAAACAAAACGTCATTTCCAAGAATTTATATCCGCTGGCTTCAGATGATGGGCTGTTGATGGGCTGTTGACGGGTTGTACGTACGGTTGTGCAGATCTGGACAAAGAATTTGCCCACGGGAGTGCGGTTGTACATGGTATAGAAGGAGGCAACCTCGTAGACACGCATGGGAGGCATCTCGAGCAAGCGGGCGACTTCGTTCATGACGCTGATGCTGGTGAAGCCGTGCTGGCGCTGGCCGAGGTCGAGCAGGGGCATGACGGCGGCCTTCTTGTACTGGGGAGGATAGCGCTTGAGGATCTCGGCGATGACGGTCTCATTCTCCTGGTTGAACTTGAAAGGGATGTCGGGGTTGTTGTTGGGGGTATTGCGGTGCTAAATTGAGAGCGTGTCCGTTAGCAAAATCGTACATTTTAATTGAAGGTATCGAGTGCGCGGCGCTGGCTGTTCTTGTCCATGTCGTCGATAGCGGGCATCGCCGCCTTCGGGAGAGAGTGGTGGCGGATACGCCATTCTGCGTGCCGGCAACCACAGGCCAATTGACACCAGGCAAGCATCGCAATCCAGGCACCTTCTCGCTCCCAAAATCGGTAACAACATTTCGCAGAGGACCAGCCAGCCCACAGAGTGGGATTAGGGGTATGTCCTTACCACCATGAGAGTGTCGCTCGGTCGGACGGCCGTGACGGAAAAGGCGCGAGTCTGAGGGCGAGCGACCCGGGCCGCGGCGCGGGCGCACGAGCGGAAGAGGAAAGGAGAAAGCTTGCTCGCCATTTTCGAAAGCAGGGGCCGATTGAACCTGACGAGGTCAATTGAACGGGAGGCGAGGGCGGATCGGGGGTGGTTTTGGGGAGGGCGGTTTCAGTGGTGTTGACGGGGAATTTGCGAGCTTTGGGGAAATGTCAAGACTGGGCTTTGGTGGACTCAGGCCAATTGGGAGCTGCTTGGATAATGCGGCATTGTGATTGGCTGACGGGGTTGTGGACGGTTGAAGGTCGGCTAAATTGTGTTTTTGGTGGCCGGCCGCTGCTGGCCATTGTGTGGTGTGCTCCACCGCCGACTGCCAACACCAAGCCCGCTTCAGTGTCTATAAGCCCGCCTTTTATATCCTCAGCCTCCTCAGTTTTAACCACGACGACTAATTGTAAACTCTCGATAGACTCCTCGTTAATTTTCTAGTGGGATTCTATTCAAACTATCTATTCACACTAACACACATATCACCCAAGCAGCTCCTAAGCGCTCTGCGCCTCCAACCTTCTCAACTCCCCCAAAACAGCATCCAACTCTTCCACCAAATTCCCCGGCTCAGCCGTCGTCGTCGCCCTCTCCGCCCTCTCAACACTAATCTCAAACTCCGGCGGCACGGGCACCTCTACATCCTGACCCAGAATCATCTGCGCAGCCGCCATGCCGCTCCTCGACGCCGCCGGCATCCCATGGCCGGTATAGCCCGCGCTGAGCCACAGGCCCTTGCCGCCGCCCAGGCCCTCCGGCACGCTGCCGACCCACGGGTGCTGGTCGCGCGAGAAGCCCATGATGCCCGTCCACTCGTACGCGGCCTCGAGCTCGTCCGCCTCGTCGTGGCCCGGCGACAGCCGGAGCACCTCGCGGCAGGCCCTGTGCAGGCGCTTGCTGACGTCGGCGTCAATATCGTCGTCGTTGGAGAGGTCTACCTGATTGTCTGCCGCCGCGTTGCGCTCGCCGCCAAGTATGAGTATACCGCTGCCGTCGCGCTGGATGAGGTAGTCCTCGGATGCCGTCCCAGGCGACGCCCAGACGTGCGAGTGCGCCAGCGGCGTGCCGTCTTTGGGCGGCTTCAGCGCGCACACCTGTCCGCGGATGGGCCGTATCAGCCCCGTCATGCGCGGAAGTAGATGCGAAGTGTACGCATTGGTGCACAGCAGCACATCCTTTGCGACGACCTGTCCCCTCTCCGTGTGTAGCACCCATGACTCTCCCGTCTTCTGTAACTGCGTAACCGGCGTCTTGGTCTGCAGGTTGAACTTCTCTGCTCCATTCTCGCGCAGCAGCTTCTGCAAAACCCACGTCACGAGCTTATACGGCCACACCTTGGCTGCATTGGGGTGCAGTACGGCGCCGTGAGCGTCGGGCATGCGGAGCTGCTCAAGCTCCTTCTTGTCCTTGTGGAATACAGCCTTGTCTGCGAACTCCGGGTGATTCTTGTGCAGCAGGGTGATAACCTCCTCCGCAACATCGGCTTCTTCCTGGGTCATGAGGCCGCAAACGCCGCCGACAGTCCGCCAGTCGCACGGAATGTTGTTGCTGGAGATGTAGTCTTTGATAAAAGAGTAGTTTGCCAGCTCAAATTTGGCAATGTGCGGCTTGCTCAGAAAGACAAGTGGGTGACAATGGCCTCCATTCTGTAAAACCGAATCACCTCCAGTCAGCTACCTCAAAACAGCGTCACAAACGGCATACGAGACTCACCCTGCCTGTGGCTCCCCAGCACGCCTCCCTCGCCTCAAGCATAAGCACACTCTTGCCCCCCTTCACAAGCTCCTGCGCCGCAAATGTGCCCGTAATACCGCTTCCGACAACAACGACATCAGCCGTGTTGGGCAAGCTGTCAGTAGTACGGTGGCCGAGCAGCGCCTCAGCCGGCTCGCTGTGCCAGAATGACTTGGTACTCTCGGGCGTCGGCAGGCCAGCCTGGCCCTTTTGGAGTTGCACTTGCGTCATTTCTGTTGTTGTTGTTTTCTTTATTCTGTGAGAAAAGAAACAATGTATCCCTCGAGATCTTGCACTCCTTTTTTTTTTATCAGAAATGTGACATATATTGTTATGTTTTTGATACGGATAGGATGCCACGATTGCAGAGCGGGGGTAAGGCGCCGTCGTTGTTTAAATGGGCCGGCGTCGGAAGAGCCGTCGCGGCGCCGAGCCGGGCGGCCATCTAGGGACAATCGCCGTACTGCTCTCTGGTAAATAAAGCAGCCCACAATAACTGGGGAAATCTGATCATCTCCTCATGATATTCACAGTAATGACAACTACAGCGGGTAATCAACAAGGCTACGCCCTTCAAAGACAAGCTCCACGGTCGCTATTCCAGTAGATTCCACAAATACCTATGATATGGCGCTGCATGCAATGTATCAGCCCGGTACCACCATGTCGCTGACTACCCGAGGAAACATTTATCTTCTTTCAAAAAATATATTACTTGGATTCTCTGGGTAAAGCCATAATATGTTCATACCATTTCATCGTTAGAATCATACGCAAAGTAAGCCACCACTAATATGTTCCAGACCGTGCCAAAAAAGTGAGATCCGTGCCATCCTCCGGTGTCCTACCAATGCCAATCACTTGCTGTGTGATATATCTATATGTACATGTCCGTAAACGCCAAATAGTTCCCTTTTTGCTTCCCTTCTGTAAGAGTATTCATCCTTTCATGGCTATTGCGCCAGATTGTCTCCCATGTTGAGTCCGATGTGTCGGCTTTATCATACGCTCGACACATCTCTATGTCGTATAGACGATGCGATGCATAAAGACAAAGGCCAATTCGATGGTAACGCAGCGCCAGGTAGCTCTAGAAAGGCACCATTGTCCCGCATGCCATACCACTATCGCCAAATAGTGCTCCCAAATAATGATGAAAGCGTCGCATTCAATGCTTTGTAGCATGTCGATAGCCCTGAGGGCATAAAAGTTATTTTTTTCGTGCTGTCACGGTCCTGTTGGGCCCGAGACGCGAGTCGATCCAGTCCGAACTCTTCTAAACTTTGAGCAGAATATGCGCTTGGGCTGCTGTTCTTAGACATCTGTCATTTCAGTGTCGCTGTCAACAGCAATAGACACCGGGGGCATATCAGTAAGGCCCCAGCTGCCTTCATACACTATGGCTGCTGCATTTCGGTGCTCGGCGACCCATACCAGCCCTTCCAGGTCCAGGATCTGGTCGACCTTCGGCCTATCAGACGGCTCCTGTGCTGTCATCCAGCGCACAATGGAGTCGAGAGAGCTCGGGTGGAAAGCATCCACCATGAAACTTGGTGGTTGCAGCGCATCCGAGGCCTTGAATGAGTTGGGTACATTGCCAGCACTGTGCCTCTCGCTCTGTAGCTCACCGCTGTGAACTGTATCCATGGGCTTGCCATTCGCATCGCGCTGCACTTCACTAGATGGTGTCCACGTCAGACTTGGCACTTCGGAGAGATCGCCAGATCTGAGAGCAATCCAGGTCGGGCCGTTATCAGGCAGAACGACATTGGCGGCAACCTCAAGGGTGATCAAGCCAAGTGAGAAGACATCAGCAGATTGGCCGACCTGGCCCTTGAGCATTTCCGGTGCCATGTACTCGCGGTCGCCTTCGACATCGACGCTCTCTGCGCCAGAGCAAGGCTGCGCGAGACCAAAGTCGCCGATTTTCAGTTCACCTTCGAAGTTGATAAGGATATTCGCAGGCTTCATATCCAAATGCATAAATCCGGCGTCGTGAATCTCCTTTAGACCCTAAAGATATTGTTAGCACTGTAAATAAACTGTCGCACTCTGGGCACATACCAAGCAGAGATCCTGGAAGATCTTGAAGATGCGAAAGTCATCCAGCCGCCCTCCTCGCCCAACACTTCCTAGGAACTTTTCAAGAGTACCCTCCTCGCAAAATTCAGTCTGAATGTAGA
This sequence comes from Lecanicillium sp. MT-2017a, assembly GCA_003056585.1. Lineage (NCBI taxonomy): Eukaryota > Fungi > Ascomycota > Sordariomycetes > Hypocreales > Cordycipitaceae > Lecanicillium > Lecanicillium sp. MT-2017a. The sequence goes on from PXYN01000247.1 coordinate 132,072, forward strand.
GGTGGAAGTTATGTTCCCAATCATCGATATAGTGGACAACATGCTCCGCATGAGACAAGGCTTGCAGAATACGAGCTTCGCGCAGCTTCATCTCCCTGTCCCTGTGACCTTGATACGAGTGCCTGCTCTTCTTCACGGCATAGACCTGGCGCTTGGCTGGGCTTTGGCTGTGATCTCGGCTAGGCGTCATCGTAATGTTATCATGCAAGGTGAGGCTGTCCATCTTTGTCACGCGATAGACGGTTGAGAACTCGCCTTTGCCGACCTGCTCAACCTTGTCAAACTTGGAGTACAGACTAGCGTCGATATCCAAGTCGCTGGTGCGGTCGTTCACTGGAGTGACAAAGATGCTTGTGGATGAACGGAAGTCGCGGGCCGTTGTGGGAGTGACCGGCGGAGGCATAGAGTTGTCGTGGGCTTCATTCACTTGTGACAAGGAGAGTCGGCTCGTGTCAAGAGGCAAGAGTCCTTCGTGGGGTGTTTGAGGAGTCTCTTGGCGCTCTACTGGGCTTGCTATATCGGGAACGTGATATTTAGTGAGAGTTGCAGTCGGCATTATAGAAGGTGACTTACCAGTTGCTTCTCGGGCAGGCGCAGCCTTTACCGCCGAGAGCGGGGGAAAGATGAAGGATCGATTCGTGCTTGGACTTTCTAGTGATTGCTCACTCAGGTTGCTGAGGCTCGTAGGCAAGAGACCTTTGGTGGGAGTTGGCGGAATGTCGCCATCCAAGCCGTTAACGTTCTCTCCTCCCTCGCCAAACAGCGTCCGATCCTCTCCATCCAGGCTGAGGACACTGCCGCGTCGTTGACTCAGGCTGCTGACACCGCGTTGAAAAATGGTCATGCCCTTTGCAGGGTTGCCAAACGTATCTGGCGCGCGGTTGGGGGCGGCGCTGAATGGTGTGGTCGGGACGCCGGCAAAGGAGTTTCTCCCATTGTTTCGCTTCTTTATGCCACTGCCAAGCTGGGGTGGGAATGTCGCAAAAGGGTTGGTGTGCTTCTTGCACGGGGTATCGGGAGGAGCAAACTTCTTTTCAGCTTCCTCCTCCGGGTTGCGGTTCACCTTGGATATTAATCCTGTCGAGTTAAAGGCTCCCACCCACAAGTGGTTTGAATGGCTCGGCGTGGCAACAGCCTTGGTGTGGTCGTGAGTAGGTCGGGCAGTAGGGCGTGTGGCGTTTAGAGGTAGAGAGCGTGAGAATGGGTGCGGCTTGGGCCTGTCGACAGGTTTGACTGGGGCGTACAGTGGCGCCTCTTCAGTCAAGCTGTTGCCAGAGGTTGATGTGGTGAGGGTTTTTGAGAGCGGGTGAGGTTGATGTGATTTTGAGTTGTCGACCGGGTGGATAGATGCGTTGGGGAGAGGAGACGCAGTAGAGAAGGGACTGTCGCGAGGGACTTGGGGTGGGAGGAAGTGATCTGTCGACAGGCGTGGCCTCGACCTGGCAGGCGTCGACAGATCAGCGGACATTTGTGCGAGCTGTCGCTCACCACTACGTCTGCCCCATGAGCTCTTCTCGCCATAACGCTGCTGCAATGTCGACTTGCGAAGCGACGAGGAACGCTTCGAAACATTGGCAGAAGAGGAGGGTGATGCCAGCACGTCGCGGTTAAGCGAGCCTGGTGTGGCGGACAGCTCGTACTCAGGATACGGGTCCTCGTGAATGTCGAAGCTCTGTGATGAGGTGGTGTTGCTGCCAAAGATGCTGAGGCCTTCGGCTTGGCCTAATGTCGCAATGCCATGCATGCTCCGGCGCTTGGCGACCGGGCTGCCCTGGTTTGGATGGTCCAGGTTCATGGTCGCATCACTGCGCTTCAGGGCGCCAGTGGTCGAGACCATGTAGGGTTCCTGGGTCGCGTCGAGCGCCTTTAGAAAGGCGGTTTGCGAGGAGCCGGAAACGTCGAGGTGCAGGCTGTGACGCGAGGGCTTGTCAAGGTCCTTGCGCGCGGACAGAGTTTGCAATGCGAAGGACGTGTTTTCCTGGCCGGGCGTTTGACTTCGGCTGCGGCTGCGGGGTGAGGCAGAAGTGGCGGGACGCGAAAGGTTGGCGGCGTCGGGGGCAGCTGTCAGGGTTCGTTTCAGTGGGCTTTTCGGCGATGCTCGTCTTGCCAGCTGGCGGGAGGCGGGTGACGACGACTTGGCCGACTTTGCACTTCGAAGGGACAAACGCACGCTGGGGCGCAGCGGCGTCAACACGGGCGACTGCAACGGGGTGGTCGAGTTTGTTGACGCGGCGGCGGGCGGCGCGGACTGCGGTTGCGAGGCGAAGAAGCGATGGTGTTGCGGTGTCAGGACGAAGCGTCGGCTGGGCGTCTTTGGCGATGCGGGCACCGACGTGTCTGAGGAGCCCTGGGAGCTGGTTCGCGATAGAAACTTGGATGGAGATCGTGAAAGGGAGCGTCTGAGGGTGCGGACGGCGGAGGTGACATCCATCTGGTGCGCGTGCGTGGGCGACGGCAGCGCCAGGGTGCCTCCCGAGTTTGAGAATGACATTGTGCAATGGAATGCTCAACGTACTGAGCCACTGCGGGGCGCCTCACGGGCGAGGAATGTCGACGTAACAAGAGTGTCTCTGCGTATGTGGTACGGGGTACCGAGTCTGAGGCGTGACGAATACGTAGTCGAAAAGTATAGTCCCGGAGATGTGGAAAAGGGAAAAAGAGCACCGGGAAGCGTGGTGTTTCAGGGTCTTGTTTCTTGGATCTTGTTGTGTTCGTGCCGAGAATATCGTCGTTCGTCTATCGATGACACTGCGAGGTGAGGGTTGAAAGCGAGCTATTATAGGCAAGCGGGTACGTAGAAAACAGCTGTAGATCTAGGATCCCAAAATAGTCCGTGTCGTCTTGGACTTAGGTAAGAGTATCAACCATGACTCGGCTGTGGATAGAGTAGCAGCCGCAAAAAGAGTCGAGTGCCCGGTTAACGATGGCGAGGGGGAGTCGTGGTGTGTGGTGTGGGTGGTGGTGGGTGGGCGTTGAAGGAGGTGGTGTCGAGGTCCCAACAGCGCTCTACTTTTTTTCTGGAACAGATCACAGGATGTCAGGGACGTTAGCACATGCTTTTCGCCACGTAGGGACACGTTCGGTGCATATGCTTGCTCCTGCTCCTGCTGTCTGTCGCCGGTTGAGTCGAGAGATTGTCCGTCTCGACGCCAACGTCAACGTCAACGGCGTGATTGGCGCCTTCTCTTCGTCTGCTTTCCAGATCGCGGCGCAACGGCAGCGACGACGGCAGCGCTCCGCTCAATCAGCAACCATGCCTCACAGCGTACACGGCTGACAGTAACGGCAACTCCGTATTGACTCGGAGCAGTATCAGTATCAGCGGTAGTGAGGAATTGGCGTCGGTAGTGTTGGGACAGTTGCGGGAAAGCGGGAGAGTCTTGTCTGGTATGCAAAAAGTTGGCGCAGTCGTCTTTGGCAGGCTAATATTGTACCATGGACGAGCAAGCACACACGGGGGGGGTAGGCCACAGTTGAGTATTACTCTACGAAAAGCGCACCCTATTGCCTACCTACCTACCTGTTGCACCCCCCGATGAGCCCACTCGGCAGGTGCCAGGTCCTTCGACACAGGGACTAGCGCACGGCGACTTTGGGGCGGAGAGTCGCGCGACAACGTGGATTCACGGTGGACGACAGCGGGCGACAGTGGGCAAAAGCCAGCGAAAAGCAGGCGATGGACCTGCGCGGGTGACGCATTTGTTTACCGTCTTTCCTAAACAGGCTAGCGTGTCGCGCTTGAGACGCGTCGCAAAAGAAGCGGCGGCCCACTCGGGGGGCGCCTCATGGGGTCCTCCACCACACACCACGCCGCGGCCACCGTTGACTTGCACGCACGCCCGCCCGCCAGAGCTAGTGTAGTCGTATTACTCGTGCTGGTGCTACTGTACGGAGTGTACGAGTACCGGGAACTGCTCTGCATGGACTGCTTGCCAAAGCCCATTCATGCCCGGATGGAAATCTCCTTGTCCTATTATGCTAATTTCCACTGCCCAATATACTCACCACGACGGAGATGAGCATGATACGAGTAGGCGAGCTCTTGCGCACAACGGCCGGCCGCAAGTGCGTTCTTCAAGTCCTTTGTTATTGTTTTGGTTCGGGTTCTACGCCGGCTCCCAACCACTCGACAGAGGACGACTGCGAGCCCTCTGAGACCATTGGAAACGGTAGAGACCTGTAGTTGAGGCCAAAGAAACTTTGCGACAATGTTCCCACTCTTGAGCCCGGCCCACAGGCTGCCCAGTCCTCGCTGCGTCAGGGGTCCTCCCCCATCGTGGACCCGGAGCCCTCCCGCGCTGCCTCTTCAAGCCCAATGGACGGCCCAGCCGTTTGGACGGGGTCTGGCCGCTGCCCTGCTTTTTCCATTCCCGCTGGCCTGTTGCGTTGGGCTTGTTGCTTGGGCTCTGAGCGCGCGCCGTCCAAGCTTTTGCCCTCCTCCTTGACCACTCTTGGGCGCGGGCAGTGGCGATCACAGGCTGCGATGGACGGGATGGATGACGATGATGCCAGGGCCCGCCAGGCTTTTGCTTTTTCGCCACTGACAAGAAGAAAGACCCTGTGCCTGCGTCACGGCTACATGCCTGTGGATCGACGGTTATAGGATGAGATGCTCTGTCTGGTCGCCTCGTGCCGTGTATGACGACCCTGAACCAAGGCGGGAGGCGAACTCTCTGGCCCAATCCTTGTAATTTGTTATCAACAACGCAGCCCAACCTTACGAGAACAACATCATACCCAGGCTACACAACGTCCTCGTAATTAACCACGTACCACGCACAACAGTGTGCTCGTACTCTCCCACACAGACGTGGCCGGCCGCCCAGTTCGCCACCTCCAGATTCGGACAAAATAAACAAAGACCATTGTGTTTGCTTCGTTCCCCTTTCTGCCCCTATTCCTCAATCTCCACTGAACAGGGTCGTTGATATTGGCAATCATTCATGGCCGCTCCAAAGTATTGGCACCTAATTACCCCCTGTCGCTGCTGCTTTTAGGACATGCAGTCCCCTGTTATTAGATGTTCGGCCCCCTTACCTGCCCGCCTGCACCAGCTCATCAGCACACGGGTGTCTGGGGCGGCCGACCCGCATGGCCGGAGGCTAACCCGGCCTTCCGCCCAACGTGTTGTTGCCATCTTTGGGTGCAATTCGACCGTCCACTTGACAGGACCGCGTGGTTTCTCCTTAGCTCGTGGACTATCTACGGAGTACGGAGTAGCTTGGGCGCCTTTCCCCATCATACGCTCTTCGGCTCGCCAGACGATGTCCCCTAGGCGCGAGACAATGACCCATTTCGCAGCGCCTTCGTGACTCGTCCTCGGTGTACTCGTAGCCTCCGACCCAAACACAAGCCCGCATGATGCTCGTGGTTCCATATCGACTGGAATGCTGACGCTATTATTATTAGAAAGTTTGTCGGTTAGATACGAATCAGTGCCCGGTTTTTGTAACATCGCCTCTACGTCATGATGCTATCCAAGAGACTGCAGTCGGAAAACAGGTCGTCACTTCACTCCCCTCGTGACCCTCGTCCTCTGGGCGTTTTATGGACGTAACAGAGCTCTCGGGAAGCGGAGCTGGGATGTCGCTCCATGGGGCAAACGCAAACGCGCTGCGTTACCGCCTTGAGCCTCTTGCATATCCCATACTCCCTACAGCGGTTTGTTACAACTCGTATTGTAACTGAGCGTTTGCTCTCACCGCATAATCACGCGTACCAGGGTGTCTCGTTCATCATTCTGGGAACAGCAGCCACGAAGCCCATGAGAGTTCCGGGGTATATTAAACTGGAAACTTTGGCGTAACAACTGCCGCGCGCCGTGGCTGCTTTTAGCTGCAGGGCTGTCTGTGAACTACATAGCACTACTGCAGGCCCGGTCCGCTGCAAGGGAAAACCAACATTGCATTGCATGTTACTGCACTTGACCGCCTCGAGTCCTCCCGAACGCAAAATGGCGGCATGGCTGGCATTAATGCTCAATGCAAGCCACCCGCCTGCATATAGCGGAGTGCAAAGCGGTTCTCTATGGAGAATAACAATGTGAACGCGTTTTTTATCCCAGCTGCATGAGGTGGATGCGGATGCAGTGGAGTTTTTGGTGTGGGCAAGAGGTTGGGCTGCCGAGCGTGCGTTACCCTACACCACAACTCGATTTTCGAAAAATTGACTACAGTGTGTCGAAATTATTGCGTAGCCCTTGGGAAAAAGTTCAAGTCTATAGTTTAGTGTATGCTTGATCTATTCTGAGCGCCATTTAAATAGTAGACGTGTGTTGGGTTTGTATCGTGGCCTGCTTCTGTTGCCCCCAATCTTGATGCCATCACTTACACGGCACCATACAATGACGTCCAATGGCCTGAGCGTACATCTTCACAACACACATGTCGCTACAACAATGTAATCCATCGCACAAATTTCATTTGGAAATACTTCACAATAAATATACAATACATACGAGTACAAACTCAGTCGCCCGCTCACCAAATGCTACGCATAAACCAGCCCACTGAGCCCCCGCATCTCCCCGCTGGTGGGCAGCAGTGGCACTTGACATCATTTCATCTAATATAACTCCATCTTCTCCAAGTGAATAAGACCGTTGGGAGGCTACATGGAAACTGTTAGTACAATAAAATCCTGGATTGGATGCAGACACCTCGACCAATATCGAGGCAGAAGGCAGACAAAGACAATCGTATAACTTACCGGAATAAACTGCCGCAACTTGACGCCAGCCTGCCGGAAAACGGCCGCAGTCTCCGTATCCATGCTGTACCCATGCGCATAAACCACCTCGACAATACCAACTTGGCAAATCTTGATGCTGCAAGTCAGGCAAGGGCATGTATCGCAGTACAGCACGGCACCGTCGCGGATGCGCTCCCTGCCCGCCTCGAGCAGGGCGTTCTCCTCTGCGTGAATGCACAGGCAGGTGGAAAGCCCGACGCCAGAGCTATTGCCGCTGTTGCATCGCGGGCAGCCGCCGTCGGCACAGTTTTGCAGTCCGCGCGGAGTGCCGTTGTATCCTGTGCTGATGACCCGCTTCCCAGGACCGACGAGCACGCAGCCTACACGACGCTTCATGCAGTTTGATCGGTGCGCCGCGAGTGATGCCAGCGACATAAAGTACATGTCCCAACCAGGCCGTAGGCGGTCCGGATTTGGTATATCGAGCTTGCCGAGAGTGGCGTAGAGATGCGCTAGAGAAGACGATGTGTTGAGAAGTCGCACCGTCGCCCGTGAAATAAGCGGCTGCAGGCCTTCCTCTATGCTGTAAAGATTTGTGTCATTCTTGTCCACAAACTCCTCCATGGTAAGAGCTTCCGCACCGTTCGCTTTGGCGCGATCTTGATGCCTCTTCCATCGCACAGTCAGTGGAGCGTCTGTCGAGATGAGCATGAAGAATGGGCGACGGAGGAAGACGTCCAGAACCGACTCTGTCGGGATGTTGGTCGTGACGAAGCGGCTCTTCCAGTACTTTGTGACAAAGTCTAGCAGTTCCTCTGGCGTTGAAAAGGTATAGCTCTGTTGCCGCGGCCGCAGAGTCAGTGATGACTGAGATGCCGACAGCGAGCCGTTCTTGGTAGTCAGCGCGCTGGACGTACGGGCGCCGGTGAATGCAGCAGGCGAATCCCGTAGAATTCCGCTGTTATCATGGCTCTGTTCCTCCTCAGAAGAACCCCTCTCCTTTGCATCGGGGTCCAGGTGAAGCAGCTTGAAGCCATGATGCTCGACGAGATATTGAGCCACCGTCTTCTTGCCGGAGCAAATACCTGGCGATTCTGTCAGAACTTGCAGCTATACCTAGATGTAATAGAACGTTTTTGGCTTACTTCCGCAAATACCGATGAGCATCTTGTCAGTGAATGGCGTGGTTCTGCTGTAGAAGCTGCGGTGAAGAAGTTCAATCGAGGGACGTGTCTCGGCGCGATCAAGGGTGGGTCAGCGCGTTAAGCACTTTGTCTACATGCCGACTGTGCGGAGCTTGACGTGTACTGGTCATACAAAATGTAACGGAAAGAGATGCTTACTTTCATTGAATAAGTTTTTCAGCGTCGTAAATGAAAGTAAAATGACAAGAGTCACTTTATTAAATTATAGCGAAAGGCGTCACTCCCTAACAAGAAGTGAAATAACCTGGCTATGTAACGAGATATGCAAGTTAAAACGGCCGCCTGACCGGTTCCAGGCGATACCGAACTGTATGTGACTATGTTCAGTGGCAAACTAATAAAGTTCAAATAAGGAAAGAAAAGAAAATACTTTTGCATAAATTCTTTTCATTTTCAAGACAGTCAATGACGGCAAAAGAATAGCAAAAAATGGCAAAAAAAAAACATCTCCGGTACTGGGAATCGAACCCAGGGCTGTTCGGATCCAGATCAGTTGACCAATGAGAGCGAACGATGTTAGCCACTACACCATACCGGATGCTGTAGTTGTTGAAATGTACTTCTTTATTTAATAATATGAACGTTAGAAAGAGCGGTATTGGAATCCTCCTGCCGCGATATTTTTGTACAGACAGTGTAGTTTACTGCACAAGTAATAGTGCGTGCAAAGGAATGAAATCTTCATTAAATAACACTATTCCCTCCGCAAGCACTGCCTTCTCTGGTCTGGCATACGCACTTCGCAAAAAGGTACCTCTGCACGCCCCGCGGAATGGCGAGGAGGCAGGTATACTCTTTTGCCCTTTGCCGTTGCCGCATCTGGCGCCGCACCTGGGCTGAGACGCTTCGCCCCCGCCGCGGGGCAGAACAAGCGCTACATCATCTGCCTAGGGCAGCTGCTATGACTCGGCCGGTCAGATGACGGAGGCTGGTAATCATAACGTAACGACTCGAACCGCCATTCAGCTGTGCATCACCGAAACATAACAACCTCAATTGCCTGCGCCTTTGAAACTCAACATTGCACAGCAAAACGAAATATACAGCTGCGCGCACGGCTAAATACATTCCCGATTGAATAACCCGCGACCGGAACGTCATTCGCGCCCGCACCGGCGCAGACCACGCGTCGCATCATGGCCGCGCCATTGCAGTTCGCACCCTTCACATCCGAGATCGAACTACCATTTTATTCTGCCTTATTTGCGTCCAAACTGGACTATGATAAGCTTGATGACTCTGCGAGAGGGGTCCTCGGGCTCTACGAGCCCAAGGCAGGACAGCCCGAAGCTAGCTGCAAGATGCAGATCCTAGGGAATGCGCTGACGAGCAAAAAGTAAAGCTGGGCTCTCCGGGGATCGCTCAATCTTTTCGTTGTGCTAACTAAAGCTGCAGTGCGCCGCTGGGAAACGCGCGAGGCGAGGGTATAATCCGAAACGTCAACACGCTCGAGGACTTTAAGAATATGGACAAGACAGCTATGCTCAGGACAGCTGGCAGACAGGTACACGCGCAACTTTGCCGACACGGGAATACATTCATTCTAACAAGGCGCAGATATGGGATGCGATAAACGACGGAAGCATATACTCGGTACCTTCGCTGCTATCATCATTTGTGATACTCTCGTTTGCCGATCTCAAAAAGTACAAGTTTACATACTGGTTTGCGTTTCCCGCCTTGCATTCAGACCCCTCATGGAGACGATCCGGTCCCAGCGAGCACCTTTCAGCAGACGAAAGCACAGCATTGGTAGATCGAGTAGGGACTTGGCGCTATTCCGTGGATGGCAGAGAGCATGGCTTCTTCCTGGCCAAGAAGGTGTACGGCCAAGCTGTCGACATGGACGAGTCCGAGGCAAACAGCAAGCTCCCCTACCAATGGGAAGTCGGCTCTCTTCGACGCTTCGAAGATGGATTCTTCAACGACGTCGCGCAAGAGGACCGCTATATCTGCTTCGTCGATCCGTCAACCCACCCAGAAGGCCCATCATGGCCGCTGCGCAACCTCCTCATCCTCATCCGACAGCGATACCGACTTACGAAAGTAAAGATTCTCTGCTACAGAGACACATGGGCCAAGCGCCACGAGGCGAAAAGCGTGATTCTCCCTCTGGAGATGGACGCTGTCGATAACATGGAGATATCAGAAATGCCCAAGGTGACGGGCTGGGAGCGCTCTCGCAACGGAAAGCTGCAAGCCCAGCTGGCCAACCTCGGCGAATATATGGACCCAGCACGGCTCGCAGACTCATCCGTCGACCTGAATTTGAAGCTCATGAAGTGGCGACTGGCACCGGACCTGGACCTGGACGGAATCAAGAATACAAAATGCCTGCTGCTCGGCGCAGGCACGCTCGGAGGCTACGTATCACGAAACCTGCTGGGCTGGGGCGTGCGCAAAATCACATTTGTCGATTACGGCAAGGTATCGTACTCGAATCCCGTACGGCAGCCGCTGTTCGAGTTTGACGACTGCACCAACGGCGGCAAGCCCAAGGCCGAGGCCGCGGCCAACATGCTCAAGAGAATCTACCCGGGGGTCGAGGCAACGGGGCACTCCATGTCGGTGCCGATGCTCGGCCACCCATTCACCGACGAGGCGCGGACCAAGGCGGACCTCGACAAGCTCAAGGTGCTGATTGACGAGCACGATGTCATCTTCCTGCTCATGGACACGCGGGAGTCGCGCTGGCTGCCCACCGTCATGGGCAAGGCGGCAGGCAAGATTGTCATGAATGCGGCGTTGGGCTTCGACTCGTACGTCGTCATGCGGCACGGGGCCGAAAAGATGCAAGACGACCACACACCATTAGGATGCTACTTTTGCAACGACGTAGTAGCACCCGCAGATGTAAGTTACCCAAATCACACCTATTATTCATACCACAAACCTCTAACAAACTCCCTTTCCCCGCAGTCCATGAAAGACCAAACCCTCGACCAACAATGCACAGTAACCCGCCCGGGCGTCGCAGCAATCGCATCCGCGCTCCTCGTCGAAATGCTCACCAGCCTCCTCCAACATCCTCTCCAAAACGCCGCACCCGCACCAACCAATTCCAAGACGCCCGGCGCGGTTCCCGAGCGCGACCCGCCCACGCACCCGCTGGGCCTGGTGCCGCACCAGATCCGCGGGTACGTGTCGACGTTCCAGAACCTGACCATCCGGGGCCAGTCGTACGACTGCTGCAGCGCGTGCAGCCCCAAGGTGCTGAAAGCCTACCGCGACGACGAATGGGGCTTCTTGAAGCGCGCCCTGCAGGAAAAGGACTACGTCGCCGAGCTGTCCGGCTTGGCCGAGGTGCAGCGCCGCGCAGAGGAGATGGCGGACGAGCTGGATTGGGATGAGGATGATGAGGGCGTTGCCGGTGGTGAGGAAGGGGAGGGGGAGTTGTTGTAAGAAGAAGGAAGCTTTGACGGGATGCGGCATACGAAATTTACATTTTTTGATGACAATGAGACGGCTGGATACGGGGTTGGTTGTATTGGCTATAGGCGTTTACATATGTCTTTTTGCATCACAATGAATATACGGCTTCCATATCTCGATAATCAGTCGAATGACTTTCGGACCAGTAAGAACAATGGATCCTGATACGAATACGATTTTGCCTGTTCCTTGTTGCAAAGCGAAAATGTGTAAATGTGGTTCTCGGCGCGCTTAGGATGAACAAGTTGGATTGATATGCAAAATGAACGTGCCATGACGAAATACTATCCAACGGCTTGGAAGCCGCATGCCGATCGTGCGCCGCTGGAGACGTCGACGGTTCTTGTTGCAGGGGGCACCTATCTGCGCCGTGACGTAATGAAGGTGGGCGGCACATTGGCGAATCGACCGTTGCGCCACCGCGCGAGCATGTTCTGTACTGGTGACGAAATCATGGCAAATGCAGTTGTAAAATCAATAATGCATAGGAAGTAGGATTAAAAAGGGTAATCTTTGGATTGATGGGTATCTAAGGTGATAAAATTACCGCCAAGCCGGAAACGTCAAGTGTAAACCGTGGCCGTCGTTCCAAGCTCTCCAAGTTCACTACCGAAGGATAAGACCGTAGCCGTAGGGGGAAGACGCCGTCGCGACGAAGATTAAAGAAGAGAAGCAAAACAAGAAAATTGCCATCGGCCGTTAATTAAGGAGCGTGCAAAAAGTCATGGGCGTAGAGGTGGCGCACAGAGGAGCGCGACCGGCGAGGAGAGGAACAAGACACGCAACAGCTGCAACTGGGTAGGCTGGTTATCGTGGAAAGCTTGGCCGTTGCAAAGGAGCAGTCGATCGTTTTGCTCAGCGGACAGGACAAAAACTGCTGGCGGCGAGCCCGAAGCTCGGAAGCTACGGTCTCAGACAGCAGCGCCCTGATGGGTCCAGAAGCCTTGGCAGATGCAGGTAGTCGAGCGCATTGTATCCTTTCCGCGCCGTCTCGTTCTCGGCGCGGCGCATGAGCGCGCCTCCACGCTTAATACTTCAGAATAATGTAGAGGGCATGGATGATACCGGGGATATAACCTGGGAGAGCGTGTTAGAAGGGCGAAACATGAGAGGGAACAGACCCGCCCGTTGACAGCGAGCCTGGCTTCTGGTAAAGTAGGAAAAAGGCATACCGAGAATGGTCAACAGAATGTTGATGCTGGGAAAATGTTAGCTTAGTGATCAGAGAAGCAAATGAGTAGGTAAAAACGTACCAGAGGTCAGCGCCGCAGCCACGCTCGAGGAGGACACCGATGGGAGGGAGGATGATGGCAAGGATGATTTTCTGGGCGGCAAGTTAGTATGTGAGAGTGGCGAGCCTCGGCAGGCGCCATGCGCCATGCGCTTTGAGAAATACTCACGCAAATATCGCTACAAGAGACACATAAAGTTAGTACAACCGTTTCCCAGTGAAAATTAAAAATGCTTCGCGTCACATCGTCGTCCTGCGCCCGTCTCCGTTTGCACTTTGTCGCGGAAGCTTCGGCGGGGTTTGGCTTGGAGCTCTGGTTAAGGTTGGAGCTGCTGGTGGGCGGGCGGCGCGGGCACCGGCGCAAGATGATGACGTGACATGCGCGACGAGGGCAGAGCAGACAAACGGCGTCAGAGGGGTGAAGCTTACCTAGCGGTGAAAGGCATGATGGGCGAGTGTAGAGCTCTTGCGAGGCTTTATGGTATACAACAAGGTACTGTGTAGAGGTTTGTTGAAGAAGAGAGGTGTGAAGCAAAAAACGTGCAAGTGTATGAGAGAAGGGGAAGCAAGAAAAACTTGAACGGGGGCGGCGGGAAGAAGCTTATAAGAATGACGGAGCTTGTTTTGGGGAGACTCGGGCCAAGAAAGTGGTCCTCGCAAGCACCTGGGTGACGAGTACGAGTGCCTGTACGGAGTAGGCAGAGGGAGGCAAGTGTTAACCATCTCAGGAAAAGGTAGTGCCACCATGCTCCATACCACCTACCTTGCCTACCTTGCCATTGTACATATCTACCTAACGCCTTTGTATTCGTTCAGTACGACTACCAGTACGACTACCGGCACTGCTGCGCCATGGCCAGAATGCAAGAGCTTCCCACCGCGACTCATCTACTCGTAGTCTCAAATGATGCATGGCGCAGCTCTTCACAGGACAGAGGCTGTGGCTGGAGAGTGGAGAAGTGATGTATTTATATCACGACGTACGTGTACGGTAGTCTTTTTGTATTCCCTTCTCTGTTTTATTCGTCCCTTTAGAGACTGGGCATCTACACATTCGCCCTCATCATCTGCTGTACCTCACTACAAAAAAAGTAAAAAGGGCGGCGCCTTCAAACTGCCTTCCTCCAACCCTGGTACACTAGCCCCAGAAGTGCCGGACCCGGATGCGCTTGTGTTGTGACGGAAGTGGGGAGCTTGGGTGGTACCACATGACGAGGTACCTCTGGCGGGTGGTGTTTTGTTTCCAGCATCGGCACGCAGCAGCAAGTGCTGGGTGGGCGAGACCCGGCGCGAAACTACGGTAACGCCGCCCCGGGGGATTGCGCTAGAGGCCGACTTGTACGATCCCCGAACCAAGTCTGCTCATACTCGATCATGAGCTTGTAAAACCTCGTTACCAACAAACGTACGTATTTTCTTCTTCACCAAATAGTAACACAGCAGTTTGGACAATGTATGAGAAAGTGGCGTCGGTCTGGGCAGGTTTGCATTGGGGCCGGGGGTCCCACCGCAATCTGTGCACGCAGACGCCCGGCGGCGCGGGTGATGGGTGGTTCCAGGCGTTGCATGTACCTCGCTCCCAAGTCCACCCATATTTGGGCATTGGCTGCGTCATCGACCAGCCACTTTTTGCAGCACAGGTCCGGTCCTATGTAGGTAGGTTAATGCAGTCATGAACAGACGCAGACTGTGAGTAAAAAAAAAAAAAATAGTGAACAGGATAGCCACAAAGATACCAAGCCCGGGCACACGGCCAGTCCCACCCGAGTCCAGACAAGCCTTTTTAGGCTTCCCTTGGCCTGCGGACTACCGACCGACTAGAGCTATCCTATCCGGCTCTGGTATAGGCCGGCCCCAAGTAGCCTTTGGCATTTGCTCTGGCTTATTTCCCTAGTCACCTTTTACTCTTACTCATACGAGTACTCATACTATTTCTCGCAATTTCCTAGCGCTTAACAAAACCGTCGCAGAGCAGAGCCGGCAACGGAGCAGTCGTGTCCATCCCTTGGCTTGCGCCAGGGCGTATCGCCTGCCCATGTGGTCACAAACCGCGCTACGTCATTGGAAGCTCTTCTGTTCACTTCGACCTCACCCCTGGCAAACATCCTCGCCGGATTATGACTCTTTGTAGCCCGTTCTTCCGTACCCTGTCTAGTACGACATTCGAGACCCAAGCGACATCCCCAGCTGGAACCACTAAAAAAAACGCTCCATGAAACACTGCGAGGCATTGCGACCCAGGTCTGGGTACATTCCCTCTTTCTCGGCTCACGGAACGCTGGATTAGCGTAGCGCGGCACCGCCACACCCACCCACTTTTGCTCCAGTGCTTCGCTTCGCTTTATTCCCTGCCTCTGCTTCGGCGGTCCACGGCCGACATCACGATCAGAGGACAGAAATTGGCACGAGCACGGGCCCTGGTAAAAAGGTGCATTGTACCACATATCCCAAAGATCGCCAAAACCTAACTCTAGCGAGGCACATGTGTCTGATGGGACTACGAGTAGGTACTTGCTGTAAAGGTACAGCTCGTCGCCACACTCACTCGTAACGGACGAGCCACAACAAGGGCGGCTGCGCCACATCACTGTACATCACCACCGACACACGCGTCGCTTTGTTACACCACGCTGCCAATTCAAGCCTTGGAAATCCTGGCATGGTCCCCGCCACAGTTGTTTCCAAGAATATCCCCATCTCTAACTATGTCATTGCCGAGCATCTGGTACTCTTTACCTCATGTTGACGCATGCCCATCGTATTTGGCATCATGCATCGTCTTGCGTGTATCTACCTGGGAAGCTGCTGGATGTACAGTCGTACGAGTAAGACAGCAAGTTCCAGTACCCAGGTTTGGAAAAGAAAAAACATCATGGTACACTAGGCACGCTGAGAACTAAGCCCGCCACACCCCATGTTTTGGGCCCTGTGATTGGGCTCTACCGGAAATTACACGGCGCAGACTGCAACGCTTCCTTGCACCGCCTCGGCTTACGCCGAACGAGCAAACAGTGGGACTCTTTCATGCCATGTTAGCAGTGCGCTGGCCATGGAGCACAGGGTAAGCGAAGCTCTAGGACACTAAATTCAAGCTCGACACTATCGAGCTGTTGTTATCACAATGCTAGATTTGTGGCAGGGAAAGCTTCTTTTATTTCGTCTTGGCTATCGCGTCGCCGCCGCCGCCGAAGGCATTGTTCTGCTTCTTGGCTTCTACACCTATATTCGCCGCTTGGTGCTTTCCATGACGACGGCCAAGACCGCCTGCAGATGACGAACCCATAGTGGAACGCATATTGAAGCTTAAGCCCAGGTCACGGACGCACCGGCAGTCCAATCCAGGACCTGCCGGCCTGTCTTTGGATTATGGCTTCTTGAAATAACTCTATCGCCGACCGTGCCGCCAAGTAGATCCTATCAGTAGTATATACGTGGCACAGATTTTGCGGTATTCATGTTGATTAATCCTGTCTCAAATGCATTACAGCCAGGCCAATCCTTTTATTATTACAACAGCGTACAATCAGCACCCAGCCAGCCAGACCTTCAATCGGCCTTGGTCGCCTGCCCAGCCAGCCTCTTGCCATAGAGCAACGTCCCAGCAACAAGACTCCCCAGCAGCGAGCCGGCATAGGTCGCCACCACAATCGTAATCGGCCACTTCTGCCACTCGCGATCCCAGTCCAGCGGGATGGGCACGGCGCCGAGCCACGCGCCCACCACCGCGCCCAGCAGCGCGCCAAAGCTTTCGTCCAGCGGAGCCGCGGCGCCCGCAATGGCCACAAGCGCCTGCTGGTCTATGCCGCGCGCGTAGATGACGGGGAACACGCCCAGGAGCGCAAAGTGGGCGGCGCACAGCGTCGTGTGCGCAATGTGGTCGAGAAAGGGCGCGCCAAAGAGGACGAAGAGGATGTGGAGGGCGGGAATCGTAAGCGCTGTGAAGACGAGGGAGATGATGGCGCTCTGTACAAATTGTACTTGTTAGTAATTCTCATTTCCGTAGAATGGAAGCCTAAAGAGTTCTAAAAGAAGCGTACCGAGATGGGATTGGCACCAGATGCATCAGCCTTTTTGCGCTCGCCTGGTCGAGCCTTTTTCGCACCCTTTGCCAGCGGCGACCCAGCCACCGGGATGCAGATGGCAGCGTACGCGGCCTGGATAACTGCGACGACGGGTAGAGCAGACTGTAGCGTCGAGACCGGGTCCGCAATGAGCGCGTTCATGCGAATAGCCAGCAGGGCGAGCAGCGTCGCGACGCGGCCCAGCGAGACGCCCTTGGCCAGCGGCGTGTCCAGCACGGGCACTGGGTGCAGCTGGATTTTCGCCTTGGAGTCGGGCGAGCCCGAGGCCGTCGAGACGGCTGCTGCTTGTGTTGACGACATGCTGGCGAACGGGGCTTGTCAGCGAAATTGGCTGTGTGGTTTCCGGTCACGTCGTTGCTGGTTTCATTCTCGCCTGCAAAGGGAAGCTCCACGTCAAGGGTGCCGGGTCCATCACGGTGTCACGTGGAACGGCCACGGCCATGGACAGCATCAATGAGAAGAAAGATTGTTAATCAACCCGCATAAAATTGTGTTTAATTTTAGGTCTATACAGAATGAAGGTATTTTCAATTAGTAAAAAAAATATTTTGCATACGGAGGAACGGAACACTGCCTGTGGCGCTATAGTTTGCAGCTGTGCAAAAGTTGCACCCTGGACGAGGCTGTGCAGTTGGGCAGCCCGGCGATGAGCTAGCAAACGTTCTCTTACAGCACGTTTCGTCATTCTTGGAGGTAAACGGCCACTGTAAAGGAGGATCGACAAAAGGCAAAGCTACGTAGTAAGGCTTCAAAACGACGCATTGGTACTAGCCTCGGGGAACCTGGGAATCGGGGGCACCGTTTAGGTTCCGGGGACATCAAACTCTACTCTCCGGGCGGAATCCGGCTGAACGGGTTCAGCTTCCCTGGGACATGAACGAAAGCTTTGCCCCCCGCGAAATCCCTAGCCGGTGCCTGAAAATTCCATGACATGTGCAAGATCTCATGTTTGAGAGATCTTGCAAAGAATTGCATAGTAATAATGCAAGAGAAAAAAAATTATATTACATCTGCTGACCAGGCATTGGTCCCGACATATGGGCTTGGCGGAGACATCTTTCGGGTGCGAATCAGGTCAGGGCGCGGAGGGGATAGGTGGGCCTCCGGCGCTCGCATGCCTCTGACGGCGCCCAAAGTGGCACCACAATCGGAACCTGCACCGGGCTGAACCGCGCCAGGACTGTCCCCGGCGGACGGGTGTGGTGTGATTTTGGGCTGGCTGAGCCCCAATGTCTGGCCACTCTCGCGGACTTGACGATGGCCGCCTTTGGCTAGGCACCCGCTGGCTTAAGGACTCTGAGGCTTCTGAGCGTCTGGGCCGTTGGTACAAATAGACGGGTGATCTACGACTCAGGTAGTCATTTTACTTTCTTGCTATCCTCAGAATCCATTCAAGCATTCAAGTTCCTTGAAACATCAAAGCAAATCCTCTCTACTCACTGCTTTCCATCACTCGCATCTCACTTACACCTTTTGCGACAAGACACCAACAAACAACAGTGTCTCATCCTTCCACCTCCTACGAAGCAACGAATACAACTTTCTAAACGAAAAAAAAAACATAACACACAACACACAAAAACAACCTTGACAATGCCCGTCTCCGTTGCTGCACGAACCATTGCCCGCCGACAGTTCTCTGTCCTCCGCGCCATGCGATCTGTCGGCCGCACCATGGAAGCTCACCCCTTCCAGAGGCTGTCTGCTCTGCCTTCTGCCGCCCCCACCTATGGTGCCTATGCAAAGCGTGTTGGAACGCAAGCCGCCATGTAAGTAGAGTCTTTATTTCTCTTACCGGGCTTTCAACTGGATACATAAGGCTAACATGTACTTCTCTAGCTTCTTCCCTGGTATTGCCATGCTCCTCGGCTGGCCAATGATTGCCAAGAAGGGACTTGACGGACACATCTAGACGATGGACGCTGTTCAACAAATTCCTTATACATCTTTGGGTGCGCTTTTATAAAGCCGTTTTTGACAATAAGCGTTGACTTATAACGCTGGCGTTTTCTTGTGGTGTTTGGACAAATTGCATATGCATCACCTGCCATGTTGCTGGCAGCCTTTCACTTTTGTATACTACATATAAATAAACATTCATGCAACCGCTTAAAAAGTTCCCATCGTAATTACAACGCTATTCAAGTGTACTGGAGATTGAAGATCATCGTCTGCCCCTCGGCCACTTTACGACTATTGCCAGCGGAGTCTCCTCACGTCAAAGCCCTTGGCGCATATCTGTGCCGCCAAGTTGGGCGGCAGCCACAATCGAAAATGGCCCGAAAACACCCCCACCAACACTGCCATTCACTCAATCGCCACTGTACAGGTTTGAAGCCACAGTGGGAGTCATTATGCATCTTAATTCACTTTATTACACGCCGTGGAAAAGGAGTTTCACGTCCGGCTCATCACTTGCCGGCGTGGCTTGCTGTCCCACACTATGCTAGCATCAGCCCTTCCCCCACGCACTGCATTTACCCTGATGCGTGGCAATGGCAACTACCGTTGTGGAGGGTGGCTCCCAATCGGAAACTCATGGTCCGAAGGGGTGCGGAGAAAACAACGCACGTCTAGAAGTTCATTTCTCCGTGGCGCGCTTAAAGCCGTGCGCTCGCCGTACGATGTGCAATTGCACCCCCACCGAATTGCCCCTAGGCGATTCCTTCCCCCGCATTTACAGGGATGGCGGCCACGCTATCCTGGGGGAGCTAAGATGAGGCTGGGGTAAGCTGCATACGCGAGGATCAAGCTTGGGTCCGGCCTTATTTGACAAGCCGGAGGTGCGGAGTTGTTTCGGTTCCCTCTTGTTATAAAGCACTGGCGCTTGCCTACCTCGTATCTTTTGCGGAAGCCCAGCAGGTCACCCCTTTCCCCCGCTGCACACACCTCTGCGCTTCGCGACACGACACCGGGCGCTCCAGCAAGAGATAGTACCTCCCCGACATTGACAATGGCCAGCGCACCTGCAGCAGATGTGCCGCCCGCAGGCGGCAAGGTAGACGGAGATATTGACCAGGTTGAACGAGCGGTTGATGCCCCGATGAAGCAAGACCAGGCGTACGGGCTCGAGCCACCCGAGGCGATTCGCCATATGACGGCCGACGAACGCCGGGAGCTGGAGACGAAAGTGCGACGGAAGATTGACCTGCGACTGCTGCCTATGATGGTGCTCATGTACATCATGAACTACCTTGATCGAAATAACATTGCCGCTGCGCGATTGGCTGGTCTGGAGGAAGATCTTAAATTGGACGCCAACGGAACCCAATTTTCGGCAAGTTTCATACCATCCATACAGAAAGGCCTTTTTTTGCTAATGATACTGGCGATTAGACCGCAGTCAGTATTTTGTTTGTTGGGTATGTGCCACTTTTCAGGACGTAGGGGCTACCTGGTGGCTGACCAGTCGCAGTTATATCTTGATGCAGGTGCCTTCCAACCTGCTGCTGAATAAAATGGGAAAGCCCGGATCATATCTCCCCGCTTGTGTGAGTATACTTCACCATTACAGCCTCCAACATTGCCGCTAATTGTTTAGATGGTTGTCTGGGGCGTCATTTCAACTGCGACTGCTGCCGTGAACTCCTTTGGCGGGCTCTTGGCATGTCGATTCTTCCTCGGTTTCGTTGAGGCTGCATACTTTGTAAGTTTGCCTACGTACTCTACTGGAGTACTGAATACGCTAACAGCTTTTTGCTCTCTAGCCCGGCTGTCTCTACTACCTTAGCTGCTGGTACACCCGAAAAGAACTCGGCGTCCGGACAACATACCTATACACTGGCTCGTTGCTATCTGGTGCCTTCTCAGGCCTCATTGCGGCAGGAATTACGGATAACTTGGACTACGCCAAAGGACTGCGAGCTTGGCGTTGGCTGTTCATCATTGAAGGTGTCATTACCATTGTCATCGCGGTTGGCGCGTACTTTGTTCTGCCAAACTTTCCGCGAACGACCCCGTGGCTGAGCAAGGAGGAGACCGCCATGGCAGTATGGCGTCTTGAGCAGGATATTGGACAAGATGACTGGGTAAACAGCGAGGATCAGACGTTTTTCAAAGGCTTCCAGGCAGCCCTGACAGACGTCAAGATGTGGGTGCTGGTGAGTATTATCTTCCCCTACGCATTTTGTGCGTGCGAGGCTGACAAGCCTGCAGCTGGTTCTGCTCTTTGGAAATGTTTCTGCCGCCTCCATCACCAACTTCTTCCCGACCGTTGTGCAGACACTTGGCTATTCCAAGGTCAAGACGTTGCTGTTGACGACGCCGCCGTATTTGCTCGGTGTGATTACAACGCTGCTAACCGCCAGACATGCCGACAAGACCGGGGAACGGTTCTTCCACATCTCCCTTCCTCTTTGCCTGGCTATGATTACATTCATTATTTCGGCAGCTACCACTAATGTCGCTGCTCGATATGTCAGCATAATGCTAATGGTGAGTCCCGTCGCGACGCCACAGCTATAACCTATCTAACAATGAACTCGCCGCAGATCCCTGGGCTTTACAGTGGCTACACTACGGCGCTGGCCTGGATTAGCAACACGCTTCCTCGCCCGCCGGCAAAGCGAGCTGCCGCGCTGGCGTTTATCAACGCCATTTCCAATGCGACATCCATCTACACCAGTTACCTGTACCCCAAGTCTGCCAAGCCACGGTACGAGGGTGCTTTTATTCACAACTGTCTAATGGCGGCATTGGCCATAGTGGCTGCTGGCGTATTGAGAATGATGCTGGCGAGATTGAATAAGAAGCTGGATAGAGGCGAGCATGTTGAAGGTGCCATCAATGCGACGCCTGGAGAAGCAGCAGAGCATGGTTTCAGATACAGATTGTAGTTCACCAACGCATTTAGCACACCGTAGCGGAGCCTGGAGAATAAATCCGAGAAACGGCCATATTTCTCAGGCTCGAATGAAATTGCGATTAAATTGTGAAGCACAAAAGCTGGGTTCATTGAGTGATGCTGCCTAAATCTGGATCACGTGGCGACGCTTCACTCTCGCTCCCGTCTTATGCGCGGCGCGTTCCTAGCACTGTGGTCCCTCATCCATCACCACCAACTCTGATGATGTAGTCAAAAGAATGGGGCCTAAAAACGACCAAGTACCAGTAGTGGTGTTGGATAGTGATGAGGATGTCTCAGACGCCGAATTTAATGTGCCCGCAGAGGAAGGGAAGAAGCGAAAGGCCGAATCGTCCTTTTCCACAAAGGTCGAGTGGACCGACGAGTCGGACCACGTTCCAGCAAAGCCCAAGCGGCGTAGGGCGAAGCGCAAGTCGGCAGGAAAGAAGAAGACCAATTCCGCCTTTAACGACGATGAGGTACCCGTTGCGGATGACTGGGAGGAAACGACGGTTCCAGACTATGTCATCCAAAGGCGGCAAGAGTTTGACGCGAAGAGGCGAGACCTTCATGAAGCTGCTCTATGCCTTCCGCCAGATTACACAGACATCGACCTCGGTGAAGCCAATGGACTGGAAAATCTCGAGGAGCGACCTGATTTCAGCAACAGCGGCATCCGCCCCGTACGCCCGTACGAAGACATTGAGCTACCCCAGTCTGCTGGTCTGCTGCCCGCTTCTATCGCACAGTACCTGAGAGACTACCAGGTAGACGGCGCAAAGTTTCTGCACCGGAAATTCGTCTACCAAGAAGGTGGGATACTCGGCGATGACATGGGCCTGGGTAAAACTGTCCAAGTCATTGCCTTCCTGACGGCAGCCTTTGGCAAGACCGGAGACGAGCGTGACGACAAGCGGTTGCGGCAAATACGGTTCAGCAGTGAGCGGTGGTATCCCAGAATTCTCATCATTTGTCCCGGATCTCTACTTATGAATTGGAAGAAGGAGTTGGATCGATGGGGCTGGTGGCACGCTGACATTTACCATGGCGCGAATAAAGAGGACGTCTTGGGAACGGCTCGGGCAGGCTTGTCAGAGATTATGATTACAACGTACGACACATACAAGAATGCCAGGAGTGCGATAAACATAGTGAAATGGGATGCAGTGGTGGCCGACGAATGCCACAAGCTGAAAGATAGATACTCGGAAACGACAAAGGCGATGAACGAGCTCAACGCGCTCTGCAGAATTGGACTTACCGGAACGGCAATCCAAAATAAATACGAAGAGCTCTGGACACTGCTGGACTGGACGAATCCAGGTCAGTTTGGAACAAAGGCAGAGTGGACGCAGACGATAAGCAAACCACTTGCTGTGGGACAGTCTCATGAAGCTACAATGGCGCAACTAAGCTTGGCCCGACAAACGGCTCAGAAGCTGGTTCAGAATCTCCTGCCGCGCTGCTTCTTACGAAGAATGAAGACTCTGATTGCAGACCAGCTGCCGAAGAAGACGGATCGAGTCGTGTTTTGTCCGTTGACAGAACTTCAAGGAGAAGCGTACGAAAACTTTCTCAGCAGCGGCGATATGCAAGTCATTCACGCAATTTCGGAGACTTGTGAACACGGCAACAAGAAGGGATGGTGCTGTGGCAAGTTTCTTCCTAATAATAAACCATGGCAGAGCATCATTTTCCCAAGCATGATTTGCTTGCAGAAGCTGTCCAACCACCTGACGCTTCTCGTCCCGTCGACCACCGACCTCGATGAAAAGCACGAGTCGGAGCTGAATACCCTTAAAACCTGCATGCCTGATACGTGGGCTACTTTGTACCAGAAGAGAGACCAGATTAGAACTCTGGTCAACCCGGAGTTCTGTGGCAAATGGAAAGTCCTGAAGAAACTTTTGAAGTTCTGGCATGGCAATGGCGACAAAGTGCTGGTATTTTCTCATAGTGTTCGGCTGTTGCGGATATTGCAGCATCTCTTTACAAACACGAGCTACAATGTCAGCTACCTGGATGGTTCTCTGAGCTACGAGCAACGCCAGGACGTGGTGGACACCTTTAATTCTGACCCGTCACAGTTTGTGTTTCTCATCTCGACAAAAGCTGGAGGTGTAGGTCTCAATATAACCTCTGCAAACAAGGTTGTGATTATCGACCCGCATTGGAATCCGGCATACGATCTACAGGCACAGGATCGTGCGTATCGCATCGGGCAAACCCGGGATGTCGAAGTCTTCAGACTGATATCTCTTGGCACGGTGGAGGAAGTAGTATATGCACGACAGATTTACAAGCAGCAGCAGGCGAATATTGGCTACACCGCATCCTCTGAGCGGCGCTACTTTCGTGGCGTGCAGCAAGACGCAGATCGAAAGGGCGAGATTTTCGGCTTATCAAACATCTTCACGTACCGCAGCGACAGCGGTCTCTTGCGAGATATCGTGAACAAAACAAATATCGCGGAAGCTAAGGCAGGCGTCAGTCTGGCAGACTTGGACATGGAGAGGGCTGCGAATGATGACGAGAGCCTGGGTATTGTGAAACAGGAGGAAGCGGACGCAGAAGACGGCGGCGTCAGTCAGCTGGCAAAGCTTCTGACGGCAGAAGACCAAAAGAAAGTGCTCGAAAATAGGAAAGCGGCGGTGCCTAAGAGCGACGCTATCCAGGCCATTCTTACATCTGCCGGCGTCGAGTATACCCACGACAATGCCGAAGTGGTCGGCTCTTCCAAGATTGAGGAGCAGCTCTCGAAGCGGGCTGCCATGGCGTCAAACTCGGCGGACAGCGCTGAATG
Organism: Lecanicillium sp. MT-2017a; assembly: GCA_003056585.1. Classification (NCBI taxonomy): domain Eukaryota; kingdom Fungi; phylum Ascomycota; class Sordariomycetes; order Hypocreales; family Cordycipitaceae; genus Lecanicillium; species Lecanicillium sp. MT-2017a. The sequence goes on from PXYN01000247.1 coordinate 156,358, forward strand.
GGAGCGTGCATTATTCTTCACAGCCAGCCAGCATACAGCGCGGAACGCCACCACACTGCATGGCACGTATAACCCTCCTGAAGAGGTGCGTCTGCGACACTTTTGTGAAATGGCCAAGGAATTTGGATTTGTTAATGCCAAAGAGTTCGCCATGATTGTGGAGAGTTGGAGCCAAGAAGCGAGACGTAATTGCTTGGACGCGTTCTATAAACGACGCGTAGACAAGATTGCGCTTGCGGAGAGCATGCAGGAGGGTGCCATTGAAAAGAAAGAAGAGGCAGAGGACGAAGATGTGAAGTTGGAGCCGGCGTTGCCTACTGTGGAGGATGACGGGGGTCTGAAGAGGGAAGACATCACAATGGAGACGCTGACAAAGGCGGAGCAGGACGTGAAGGACGAAGTGAAGCCAAAGGTAGAAGCGGAAGAAGCAAAAGTAAAGATGGAAATCAAAGGAGAGATGAAGAGTGAAGATGAGGGAAAAGTGGATATTAAGACGGAGGCTAAGAACGAAGTGAAAGATGAAGATGTCAAGAAGAACGATATCGTCCACGATCGCATGGCAAATATCAAGGTGGAAGATGGGAAAAAGCGAACATCGATATTTTTACTCAGCGACGACGAAGATGACGAGCTATGAAGTTTATATTTCATCGTGTAGGCAACTATACATATTCAGATACCCTTATGCAAATACCAAGCACGCCATGACAGCCCTGCTCTCTCTTCACCAACGCCGCTCCATTCCTTGCAAAACATAAAACACCAACTCCATACTTCATCATTAAACATTTTGAAAACAGGCTGCCCAGAGGACAGCTACTTTGTAAGCGTACCAAAGGCGTGAGGGGCGTGCGACCAGGTCGACTCGTCCGGTGGCTGGCAAATGTCCACCTTGGAAAACGAGCCAGCAGAGAGAATAGTTTCCTTGGTCGGGCGGCAGAGGCAGCAGCCGCCCATGGCTGGCTGCCAAAAGAAGTCAAGATACCCTGTTTGAGCGATCAGTTTGGCACGAATAGGTGAGTATTTTAGCGAAAGGTACTTACACTGGTACCATCTCATGAAGAAATTGCTTTCGGTGCGGACATGCTCATGGACGTACCACCTGCCGCCGGGCTTGAGGAGATTATACAAGAGGCGAACATTCTTCTCTGGCTCGGGAATGCTGCAGAGGCAGCAGATGCAAACAATGCAGTCGACGCTGCCTTCCTCAATGGAGCCGCTCCACGCATCCGGGTCGTTGACCTGCTCGATGCCGACAGGGACGACCTCGTACGTGCCCTCGAGGCCAAATTCCGTGACGCGCTTGCGCAGCGACTTGGCCGACGTGGGGTTGGGCTCGACGCCGTAAATCTTGGTGATGGCGGGCGGCGCAACGGCTCCGCCACCAGCGGTGCGTCGGCGGAGGTTGTACCCTTCGCCATTCTTGCCGTCGTCCTGGGGGTTCAGGCCGGCGATGCTGGCAAAGACGTCTGTCCACATGCCGCTGCCGGCGCCGACCTCGAGCACAACGCCGGACACGGGCTCGCTGACGACCTCGTCGTGGATGGCGCCGCCGCGGACGCGGCCCTCTAGCAGCGGGATGACGTTGGGCTTAAAGTCGTTCTTGACCAAGGGGCCGACGGAGCCCCAAAAGTTGCCAAAGTTGGCAAACGAGAGCTCGCTCGGGGAGAGCAGCGTGCCGAACTGGCCGTTGCGAATCAGCCGCACGATGGTGCCGGGCAGGTGGCCGAGCGACCAGCTCATGAAGATCCATGGGCTTATGGTCTTTTCGACAAAGTCCTTGGTAGATGAGAGAATGGCCATGGTAGGTGACCAATTGGGAGACCAGGGAATACGGCTTTTCGTCCTTGTATTTGATGTGAGCAGGTTTTTTGGATGTGCCTGGAGGCGCAGGTGGCTTACACGAGACGCGTGCGGGGAAAGGAACAGTGCTGTCGGCTTTAAGAGACAGTCCGGCCACCGTATGGCATCAAAACGGGGGCGATTGAGGCGAAGATTGAAAATATGAAGATTGGTACCATACGCGACGAAGGAAATAAAAGAGAGGTGTCAGGAGGGAAATGGACATGGGTGTGGCCTTTTATATCAAGGGCGGGAAGCGGAAGGCGCATCAGCTCAGACAGCTCGATCCGGGTCGGTCGGCTGTGGGTCCCGGTGCATTTGCGGGTCTTCAGCTTCACGCTTCCACGCAAAGTCAGGCTGTGTGAAGCGCGTCTTAAACCCACCTGTGGTGTAGAACGTGAATAAAACCTCACTTTTGATATGATGAGGTTCAAGTTTAAAATACAAGTCGTCATTTATTGCAGCAAAGGGACACCTAGGGCGAGTATATGTAGAGTTTGGCGTCTCAAGCGATTTTGTCAGACAGAGCGGTCCTAGTACTCTGTCACCGTGAGGAGGCATCACTTAAATCGATTTCGCCCCCGCTCATGACTCGGAGCAGCCTCGTTCTCGAATACGGCAGCTAAAGCGGCGATACCTACCTTTGCCGTTTTATCTCACTACAATTACAGCACTGATGTTATCAGAAACAGCGAATTACAACATAAAGGCTAGTGCGGTTTGCCACTATCTTACTGAGGTATTTGATCATAGGATCTGCTTCCTACAACAGGTTATGGCCAAGGAAGGTGTCTTGGTAATACGTATTGCAATAAATTTGAACAAATTGAATCCATTGGCTCCGTCTGCGAATATAATGTTTAATACAAAGTATTATGTCAACGTGCTATATCTACTGTGTCTATTTTTGCCAACGCTGTCGCGATGGCTCTACTTTGGCAAAGTGTTGGGCAAAAACTCCTCCAATGCTACCGCGCCTAAACCCTGGCCTTACTTCTATGCTGCTCATCAGAATCAATCAGCTCCATGTCCATGCTCCCGCCCTTCGGCCCATACAACCGGTTCGGATACCTCAAGGCAAAGCAAATCATGGTAAAGAACATGAGCACACCATCAAAGACATACACTGTCCACTCATGTGAAAGCAGGTAGCCATCCTGTCCCATTGCGTACTCAACCACTCGGAAAATATTTCGGATCATGACGAGCACCGACGTCGCATACAGCATCAGCAGCGTCGCCTGCCACGCCGTGCGCCGGGACCCGTCTACCGCAAGTCTGTTGCAGCTGCCTCTTTTGAACCGGAAATTGAAGACGAGAGCAGCGCAGATGAATATACCAAATATGATAATCTGGAAAATCAGGCCGCCGATGATGATGTTCTCGCCCGTCTTCTGGCTGTCTTTCGAGTCGGCCTTGACGAGGATGCCCGCGCCGCCGCCCTGGATCATGAAGCTGACGACGTCACCCGTCACAAAGATGCGTGTGAGCCAGCGGGGAGACACGAGTGAGTACTGGTCGCCATTCACGGAGCGGATGGTGCGGCCGAGGGTCATGTACAGCGACGCGGCGAAGAGGATGGGCGCTAGGAGGAGCAAGACGGATTGGAGGATGTAGGGGAGCAGCTCGCCCGTCTTGTCGTATGCGATGATTCGTCCGACGTAGCCAATGGTTTCGACTGTATAATTTGTGAGTAGGCAGATTTCGAAAATTGAGACCTGGAGCCAGACTTACAGATGCCACCAATGACGAATGGAATACAAAACCACATGCGAGTCCGGGATAGCTTGTAGACGTGGAAAATTGTTACACACGCAAAAAGCACAGCAAAGATGATTGCGGCTGGGCGGCTGGGGATGTATTGCCAAAGAGGGTAGCCATTGTGAGTTTCGAGAGTCGGCATTGTGAGGCAGGCACGAGAGTAAGGACGTGGGGAGTGGGTTGAGAGGAGAGGAGAGCGTGGAAGAACGAGGCACTTGGAGGCAGGTGAAGATAATAAATAAAGCAAATCAAGCAGTGGATCTTGAGCCTTGCGTAAGCTGTTTTAATTTTAGGTCATCTATCTATTATGGTGTTTTACAATCCCGCGTATTTGGTAGCGCATTACGAGAAGTTCGCAACTCGTAATTCGGACTCAGGTTCGGACTCGTGTGATCCACAACGGCAGGCGGGCGGGGCCGTCGGTCCACGTCCGGCTCAGCAACTCATGTTCGGCGTCAATTACTCGGCAACCAGCCTATCTCTTCTATAGGCCATCTAATCCACATTCTATGCTCTTCGTCCAACAGGCTCCATATCTCCTGAAGCAAATGCGTCGACCACCCCTGCATCCACCAGCAACTGCCGAGATACTTGAGCAGGACGACAAAATGGGCAAAGACGACGAGAGCCAGCGGCGATCGCTGGTTCAGCATCTCGATAAACTGGTGGTCCATTTTATACAGCCAAGAGTATATGTTTGAAGTGAGAGCCCAGGCAGTTATGCTCCTATCCGGCCGCGAGCCTGGGCTTCCATCGCTGGCGGCGGCCCATCCTGACTCGGAGAAGGTGGCACGAAACGACACCTCGAGGTTGTCAATGTTTTTCTCCAAGATGGATATCGTCTCCCGATCCACCGGCGCCTGTGCAATGACGCGGCGAAGTTGCGTCAGGTGGGCATGCTCCGTCGTTGAGAGCCATGCTGTTGACGCCGGGCCGTCTTCCGCCCCGGCACTCAGACGGGACGTTCCCATGCGAATCATGGCGCTAAATGGACCCTTCGCCAACTCGGCGTGCCACCCGCTGCTGATGCTGCGCACACCGTGAATCAGGAACACCCATTCCGCGACGCCCTCGTTGCTGACCAGGAAAAAGTCTCCGGGGCTGCGTGGCGCTGCCCAGGCATAGAAAAACGTCAGCGCCGCCGATATGTACAACGCCGAGCAGTTGTCAGCCCCGACATGCGGTAGCGTCGCGGCAATCTTCTGCAGGGCAGCTCCGTGCTCTGAACGAGCAATTTGTAGATAAAAGTCGCGCTTGTCGGTAGAATAGAGGGACATGTGTAGCGCTGACAGTGCGAGGATGCTGCGCATGACATAGTCGTACTGGAAGCCTATTTGGGGCACGGTGATGCGCCAAATGTTTCGCAGCACTAGGTCGTTGGATAAAGTGTGACTGGTGAGGGTGATGAAGTTGTGAAGAAGCTCCAGATGGATAGAGTTGAGGGCGAGCGGCTCTTCAAAGTGCGAGCCCAAAGTGTGCGGTGGTGGGATCGGACTCGGACTTTGGACGTGATGGCTTGGTGTTGTAGGCGTGAGGCGGCTAAAATCACATACAACGCCATGTTTGGCACAATTAGAGCAAGATGGTTTAACTTCATCACACTATACAAGTTGATTGTTAACAATAGCTCTGTACCAGAAACATTGTGTTGTGCCTCTCACCTTGACTTTACGTCTCTTGCACGTCCCGCAACCCGTTCGGACCTTTCGGTGGCCCTTGCGAGACTTGAGCTCGTAAGGGACGGGCGTCATTGGGGGCCGAGGATTGCCACAGGCTCGAATTTCGTAGCGGCAACGCTAAAATTCTGTGCTCAAGCAACTTGCGAGATGCGATGTGCAGTTTTGTGCGTGACTGAGGATGCAGCAGGAGGGAAGGCGGAGAGTCCGAGAATGCGAGATCTGCTGGCTTGGCCCCATAATTTATTGCACCAAGCCGCGTAAAGTTGCTGCGAGACTGCTTTAAGCTTCTCGACTGATACATTCCTAGACCCAACAGTTTGAAAGATTCTATTACTATACTCTTAATTTGATAAAGACGCGCGTATTGCTAAATTTGATTGATATTCCCCTCATTCTCGGTGGGACGGTTGAAGCATTCGTAAGCTCGTCGGCGGAGCGCTCGTAAGCTCGGACTCACTCGCATTCGATGCGAAATCTTGCCCCCACCTGCACTTCGCTAACGCCGACGAGTTCCCAAAAAGGCAGCGGCAGTGGCTCAGCCCTGCTGATTGAATCCGAATTACGAGCCCGCTGGGCCCCGTATGGTCAATACGCGTATTTGATTCAAACTACGCATCATTGGCCACAGGATAGATTGGCAAAACGCATACCTGGATTCTTGTAAAACCATCCTAAGGCATGCCATTAGCTCTTGGCAGATGTGGCGCTGAGATGTATATTACCTGGTTACTGCCCTCTGTTCACCCGGGTTCTAACAAGGTGTTTTCAGCAACTGCAACCACAAGATACGCAATGAAACAACAACTTTTCTTAAAAGCCCTGGTTTTTTGCCTGCCGTACCTGGCAATAGCAAGTGAATCAGGATCTCTCTTACCAGAATGGCATCCGGCATCTGCTGGAGATGGTACGTGAATCGCCATTCCGCGATGGATGGCATCCACTGGACTAACGCAGCCTGCAGCCAGGGGCCCTTGTCCGATGATGAATACCCTGGCAAATCACGGATTTCTCCCACGCAATGGTCGTGAAATTACCCGTGAGGTGGTGGTGGATGCTATGGGCGCAGCGCTCAACTTTGACGACGGGCTGGCGAGTCTCATGTTTGACCAGGCTATTATAGCCAACCCTGAGCCCAACGCGACGTATTTCTCCTTGTAAGCTGCGCCCCGATAGTACTATGGCGCGCTTCGGAGTTCGGTTACTAATAAAGTACAAAAATAGAAATGACCTTAGCAGGCACAACGTGTTAGAACATGACGCAAGCTTGAGGTAGGGTCCCTACGTCGTATGTGCAGGCATGAAGCTAACACAGCCCCGAGCCGAATGGACGACTACTTTGGTAATAGCCACGTATTCAACCAGTCTGTATTTGACGAAACAACAAGGTACTGGACTTCGTCAGTACTTGACGCCAACATGCTTGCCAATAGCAAACTAGCTCGCCAAATCAGCTCCAAGGCCTTCAACCCAGAGTACACCTTCACACCCACCAATGAAGTGTTTAGCCTCGGCGAGCTGGCGGCGCCGATTATTGCGTTTGGAGACCTGAACGCCGGAACCGTGCCGAGAGATTTGGTCGAGTATTTCTTTGGTATGTCTCATCTGGATTGTTGCAACGACGAAACTTGCAAGCGCTGACCTAATATTGATAGTCAATGAACGCTTCCCAGAGACTTTAGGGTGGACGACTCGGAAGGAAGTCGTTAGAGTACAGGATGTTTTGAGACTGTCAAATATGATTCGCGATGCAACGAATCTTCTCACGGACTCGCAGGTATCCGAGCGCGGCGCAAGGCGTGATTTGCATGATGTAGTAGGTGGTCCGCCTGCCCAGCGAGTGGTTTAGCTTGGTTGGTAAAAATGCTGAGAAATCTGCCCACCGGGAACATGCAGTAGCCTAGAGGACGATTAAGATGACTGAAATATAATAAAATTCTATCTTCATATTTACGCCAAGCAGCCCTGAACTGACTGGTTCTCAACATCAGGCTCAAATTTGTAGCCTGTAAACAGATTATATACCCACCCAAACGCCCGTAATATGCCTCTTTGGAAAAAGTCAAAAAACTCCAAATACCCATAGCGCTCAAAACTCTTTTCGTCCCACAACCTTGCGCCCGCCTTATAGCAGCTCAAAGTCATCCAACTGGTCGCGGTACTTCATAATGTTGCGCTTGACCTTGCTTCCAACCGCCCACGTCACAAAGTCCTCCGTTGACCGCGTAACCAGGTACGCAGGGTCGGTAACCGTCTCGACGCCGACACGCACGTGGCCCTGCTCAATCAGCTTGGTGGCGGCCTGCACGGTCTCAGCCATGCGAAGCCTCGTCATGACGACGGGCAGACGGCGGCGCGCAAACGCGCTCACGGTGGCGCCGTGCTCGACCGACGACAGCTTCGAGCTCGAGGACAGTATCCCCATGTCGTAGAGCTTGTTGAGGAGAAGTTCCTCGTGCTTGCGGCGGACGGCGTTGTCGGGAGGGAGGAGGGAGAGGCGGTGGGCTAGCTGGCGGAGGGACTGTAAAGTAGTTGGTTAGTTTTCGGTTCTTACTCGCCGCTTTTTTTCCTTGTTTTCTCAGGCGAGCAGGCAGGGGAATAAACTCACGCCGCAGATGCGATTGTATTTAAAATAGTCCTCGGGCTTCTGGATATTGTAGCGGCGGACAACGGCCTTGTCGCGGTGGTCATTGTCCTGCTTGTAGGTGATGAAGTCTGTCTTGCGCAGGAGCTTTTGCTCGTGATACTTGAGCTTGCGCACCATTTTGCCGAGTAGCGTAGCCGGGGCTGGTTTATTTATCGCAGAGAGAAAATAATATTTGGCTACGAGAGATGAAATGTTCAGAGCCGTGGTTATCGTCGTATGGTTGGTAGAGTCGAAGGAAAAAAATAAAGTGGAGACTCCGCCGCCCGTCCAAAACGGAACAGTTTCCGCCGACAGCTCCGTGGGGCCAGCCAGCGGCCAGGCGACCTTTCTCACCAAAAATCCTCACGCAATAGCTTTGCTCCAAACCTCAATTCGCAGACCACGAAGCCCATTTGCCATCGACAATGCCGCCACGACTCCCAATGGCGAGCGCCCTGCGCGTCGCGAACCCGGCAACCACCCTCCTCCGCGCATTTTCCACCACGACCAGCGCCGCCAGCCCACCGCGCAACCACTCCTCCGCCTCCTCCTCCTCGTCATCCTCGTCACAACCCTCATCCACAGCCAGCCTCCTCTCCATGAACAAGGAGCGCTCGCCCGCAAAGGCCAATGCCGGCGGATCCAGCAACAGCGGCGGCGGCGCCGCCACCATGACGCCCGGCGTGGCTGCGAACCGCATGCTGAAGCGCTACCGCGACCAGGCCGAGAGGGTGCTGAAGAACAAGCAGGAACAGCTCGACAAGATGCGCAGCCGCAAGCTGTCGAGCGACTACCTCCGCCAGATGCCGCGCCGATGGGAGGCGGGCGACGTCTACTCGCCGCACGACCTGAGCCCCGTCGAGATGCAAAAGTGGCGGACGAGGTCGCAGCGCAAGGCTGATGTCGTGGATGTGCTGGGTATTCGCCCGTTGGATATGTACAAGGTCAGTTTTTTGCTTCTTCTTTTCCCTATTTTGTACGAAAACCAGTGGCTAACTGGAATATTTATTACAGAACTTTTCTCTTGCGCAAGAATTCACTTCTACCTCTGGCCAGATTACGCACTCTTCTGGCACCGGACTGCGTCCCGTCAACCAGCGCAAGATTGCAAAGATGATTCGCCGTTTGCAAGGCATGGGTATCTACCCGACCATCCACGACCATCCGGAGATGATTCGCAGCGACTTCTTTTCCGAGAGGGATTAAGCATGGGCGTGAATGGCACGCACGACTGCTTACGGCGTGGGTGTTCTTGGAGACGCAAAATGAAATGACACAAAATGTCCGTTGTATTCTTCCACCGCCCGCCATCTTGTTTCTATGTACAATAGCGCTTGGCTCTTCTTTTTATTATGTATAAATACAACCAAAAAATACCTCATCCACGACAATGTCTTTTGTTCTACTGTACATGCTAGTTTTATGCTTTATGCTCTCGGTCAATCTTGAATTGACACAATGAAAACTCATTCATCCTCCGTCCGATCTTGAGCAGTACCGCCCATTGATCTGGGTACCGCTGCTTTGCCCATGCCACAAACCCTTGTTGCAGGCTCTGACCAGGAAGGGCATTGTAGGCCACGGCAAGTCTACGATAGTATGTTAGCAGGTTCGCATTTGCACGTTCTATAGGTGTAGGCAAACTCACGTCATCGGTTCAGGCTCTGTACCAACCACAGACGGCATTTTCATAATGACGCTGCGGACCTCCTTTTCCGATCCACTGCCTGCAATCGCACCGACATAGGCATTGTATACGCCGGCGGGAACCTCGAGGTCCATACGCTCTATCCTATCCCAGACCTCGCGCGCCATTTTATAGCCACCAGGCTTGCGCTCCAAGGCCCAAAATACAGCCTGCAAAGTCGCATAGGACGGCCCCTCTTGCGACTGGGTTATTTGACTCCAAAAGTCCAATGCAATCAGCGGCTTGTCGCAACCAGTGTACGCGAGCATCAGTGCCGTGTGCAGCTTGGTATCCGTCTGCACCGTCGTGTCCATCTTGAGCATGTTGTGCACCATCTCCACGCCTTCTAGATCCGGGTTTTGCGCGAAACCTTGGAGACACTTGATGTACGTCTCCATTCGCGGATGGTACATTTGGTTTCTGTGCTGCCGCATGTGGCCAAACACGTGGGATGCCATGTCTGGTCGTTTGCGCTCGAAAAACGCCTCCATGAGCCTGGTGCGGCGCTCGAAGCTGGTGTCTTCGAAGAATTGTTGTAGCAGCTGGTATCCGCCCCAGGCGCGCGAGGTGCTCGTTTTCGGATCCAGGCAGAACTGGATGAATGCGTTCTGCACCACCTCTCGTTGCCCCTCGCTGTACATGAATGAGTGGATGGCGAGAATATCCATGACATCAAAGTGCTGGTCATTCTCGAGGAATCGAAGACATAGGCTGGCGACTGTTTCCGGCTCTAATCGCAGCCCATACTCCTCGACAGTTTCGAGCACGGAAATAATGTACTTGAAGTCCGGCGGTGTCTGTCTAGCCAGTGTCACCAGATATCGGTTGACCAGGCGAGTATAGCGTGTTGATAGCTCGGGTTTGGATTCATTGTTGAGGGGATCCAGGTGCTGGACCTGTGCAAATGCTTCGCGCGCGTCGGCCAAGTTGTCCGAAGCGACGCAGAGGTCAAGCACGGCGATGTACGTCTCTCCATTCGGCGACAGCCCTTTTTCAAGGCCTAGGGCAAGGACACTCTTTGCTAGTTGAGGGTCGTTGAGCTCAATGGCGACGTCAATGAGCCCGTTGATAGTGTGTATCGTCGGCTCAACGTCTCCGTTGCGGTCGACCATGTGTGACATCATGGTGCTAACTTCGGCTAGGCTCTTGCCCATAAGGAGGACGGCTTGTAACAGGACATCCCAATATTTCCTCTTGGGGCTTGACTCGCCCAGCTTGAGGAAAAATGGCGTTGCCCAGTCTTGCAGGTCATTGCGCATCGCAAATGACGCCACTGAGCGATACACTGCGACCTGTGTATTCGTCTTTATCGGCTTGGTGAACCAGAATTGTGTCTCCTGGACACGGTTTTGCTCTGCAAAGTAGGGGACTATGGCAGCTTGTATAACTGAATCGTACGCAACACCATGCGCTTCAGCATACTCGACTAGCTCCAGCAGTTCCTTTTCTTTGCCTTCCCTGGCAAGACCTGCCGCGACCGCCCCGACGAGATGCTCGTCCTGCGTCAGGAACGCCGCATACTCTGGCGTATTCCACTTGGAATATAGCATTTCGAGGGCCGCGCTGGAGTCGCCGTATATGCTCAGCATCTTGACGAGGTAGGCCCACTGCTGCTCCGTGGAGCGGACTTTGCCGGAAAAGTTGCCCGACATCCACACCTCATGCAGCGCGCGAGCAAAATCCAGGTGGTGCTGGCTCCTCTCGTCCGGCGCAATATCCAGAAGAACCTGGCGAGCCATGGCCAGGTCCGCCGACGAAAGCGGCTTGACATTCTGGTCGGGCTTGGCCGGCTTCGTCAGGTATTCCAGCAGTCGGCGGCACTGCAGGGCCTGGGTGCTGTTCATGGGCGTGCGGGTGCGCAGCTTGGACTGCATGAGGCGCTTCCAGGCCTCGATGAGTTCCTTCCTGGGCGGCGGGCGCACCTTTTCGAGCATGCGGCTCCTCCAGATCATGATGTGCATCCATCCGGGCTCGTACTCTGGTTGTCGGACCTCGCGGGGCGCTTTCTGGAAGAAGATGTTGAAAATCGTGCGCTCGAACGTCCGGCATACCGTGGGCGCTGGTGCTAGTAGTCTTCGGCGGGCTGGCGCAGAGTATATGGCGCAGGACGGCGCTCGTGCGCGGCTGGCGAGCAGGCGTCGCCCGTGGCGGGCAAAGTTGGCCCGCATAGCTTCGTCTGTGTCCTTATGTGGCAATTGCTCTGCAGGAGTGTTAGAGGGGCAATTGGGAAAACGTGGGGTGTAAGGGGCCGTACGTGGTCATTTTTAACAAAGACATGCGTGTAGGGAAAGTATACCAGGGAAGCTCTCAGGGCTCGAGGCTGTGAACCGTTGAAGCTGTTCGTGGATATCGCGAACATTTCTGGTGGAGCTACAGGAGAGTGCGCGATTAGCCGCAGTTTCGCCGGTTGCCGCCGGGTAGGTGCACGCGAGTTGAAGATGTTCAAGCTTATACAGACAAGCCGGTAATTTACGATATCTTTAAAGGTAAAAATAAATATAGCCAAGAGATGTCTTTTTTCTCTACCTTTGAATATATCAGCTGGCCCTATGTATATTGGATGAACGTCGGCCATGAGGTCTCGTAGGCCACTACGATCCGACTTACACGTCCACCCAAGCAAGCGCTCAGAGAAGACCACATTCGTACAATCTCGAAATGGAGTTGCCCGGAGTGAGTACTCGAAAGGCAGCTTGAAGTCATTCACTTGTAATTAATTGCAAAGTCATAGAGCACTGAGCGTAGTTATTCGATTACATCCGATGACAAACGAACGGATGACGCCACGGAATACAAATATTCTAGAATCATGCTGCTGCCCAAGTAATGCTCCCGAGTTGTCGAGAAGCCACCGGTACAACCAATAAGTCAATTAGTCAACAACTTTTTGTCATCCTGCAGGCAGCTGCAGACTCGTGCTAGTATTTCTAGTTTCACTCAAAGCCATTCAGCTGAAGCAAGCTGAATAAAGTACGGAGTAGCTGAAATGATTGGCGGGGGACATACATACTGCCCCAGCGCTAAAAGCGGCGTTAAGCAGGTACAGTACCCCATCAGTGCGCGGCATCTGTGTGGGTGGTGTTGCATCATCGGCCTTGTCCCCGAACACGACGGACTTACAGCTATGGTCTGGTCCCCGCCGAGCATCCCAAGAAACTGCTACAACTATAAATCTCCACGACCACCCTCGCCCTGTCGCCAATCCCACTCATTCCCAAGATACCCCGCTTTGACACTCATCGTGTAGCAATTGCTCTACGAAAGAAAAGCCTCCCTCGAATCCAGCCAGACGAGCTATCCCACGGTAGCTACCGCAAACGCAATCAACCATGCCCCTCGTTCCCCCCACCACCGGCAAGCCCAGGGTCATCCTGGGCCTCATGACGTTTGGGCCCAATACCGAAGCTGGAGCCCGCATCACGGACCTGGACACTTTCAACAAGGCGCTGGACGTCTTACAGGCCAGGGGCTACAACGAGGTCGACACGGCGCCCGTCTACATCGGCGGTGCGCAGGAGGCGTTTACCAGGGAAGCCAAGTGGAACGAGCGCGGGTTGACGCTGGCCACCAAGGTCAAGTACCCCAAGGACGATGGCGACAACAATGCGCAGGCCGTTGTCGACTCGGTCGAGTACAGCTTGAAGGAGCTCGGGACAAACTGCATTGATGTAAGATGCTACCCTGACTGGATGGGCATTCCCCCATTCCCCCGAAGCCCCCGCTGACACGACGCTCCAATCTAGCTCCTGTACTTGCACAAGCCCGACCGCGGAACGCCCTTTGCCGAGACGCTCGAGGCCCTCGACAAGCTGCACAAGGCGGGCAAGTTTGTGCGGCTCGGACTCAGCAACTTTGCCGCGCACGAGGTGGCCGAGGTGGTGATGACGTGCAAGTACAACAACTGGGTGCTGCCGACGGTGTACCAGGGCATGTACAACTGCATCACGCGCAACATTGAAAAGGAGCTCTTCGTGGCCTGCCGGCGCTACGGGCTCGACATTGTCGTGTACAACCCGCTGGCGGGCGGCCTGCTGTCGGGCAAGATCAAGTCCAAGGACCTGGTGCCGGAGGAGGGCCGCTTCTCCAACACGGACAACGACACGGGCCCGCGCTACCGCGAGCGCTACTTCCGCGACAGCACCTTTGAGGCGCTGCGCGTCATCGAGCAGGCCACCGAGAAGCATGGCCTGTCCATGATTGAGACGGCCCTGCGCTGGACGGTCCACCACTCGGGCCTCAAGGTGACGGACGGCGGCAACGACGGCATCATCATTGGCGTGTCGAGCGTCGCGCAGCTCGAGGGCAACCTGGACAATATCGAAAAGGGACCCCTGCCGGACGAGGTCGTGCAGGCCCTGGATCAGGCCTGGTACCTGAGCAAGGCCGAGTCGGCCAACTACTGGCACGGCGATCTGGAGTATAGCTACGACACGAAGAAGGCTCTGTTTGCCGCTGGTGCTAAATAAGCCGCAGGAGCGGAGCGGGGGCTGGTATAAGCCATCTCCCGGTCGGTTCGTAGCGAACGCAGCTACCTATGATAAAAATAAAATATTCAAGTTTGATATGTAGCCGAGGGCCGTGGACGAGCCGCCGAATAGGTGCATGAACCAAGTGCCTGCCATCCTCCAGTAGCGGCCGTCTCACAATGTCACCAAGGTCACGTCCATCTTCCTCTAGTCACGTCACCCATCGTCCTTGTCATGGACTGCTTACAGTCAGTCGTCGTTATTGGAGTACACGACGGCCGCCATTGTCTCATGTGACCTTCCGCTACACGCAGTAGCCTACAGACGATGCAGCCACAGCCGAAGACACACACCGCACCCAGCAGCCGCCCGTCGTGCATGCCAAATGACACTGGCGCCGCATCACGTACACCACCGCTGGAACGCCTCTAATAACGAGGCGTCCCCTCTGGCTTGCGTTGGGTGGGCTTTTGGCGGGCGCTGGCGGTGCTTTTAATGGACCGTGGTGGGGTGGCACACGCGCCTTTCAGCCTGTCACCTTGCCCCCCTTTCCCCTGTACCACGCTGCACCGCCTGTGTCCGTCAATCCTCGCCCCCGGAGCGGGTCCCACTCTCCCACATTTCAGGCGTGTGAGCGCCGCCGGCACCAACGTCACCGGTAGCCGTCAAATAAGAGAGAGGACAGAAGGACTGCACCGCCGGCCCGCCCTTTGTTCAGACTACATCTGTCTCAATTCTTGTCGGTGCCATCATTGTCATTCGTGCCCGAAGACAGACACTGAATCACAGCAAATACCGCCGGGACGCAAATAGCAGGGCTCGACTTTGACCCTTGAAAAATCGCGTGTTCCTCCCGTCACCCGGTCCCCCGAACGGTTTATACCGGTACCCGTTACCGAGCTACACCATACGGACGTCGTCGTCCGCATCATCAACCCCTGACATCGCCAACAACCGCTCCCTTGCTCTTCCTCTCGCTCGCCCTCTTCCACGACAAAACACCTAGCCCTACTCACGACCGAAGCCAAACACCTTATGCAATCCAGGCCGCTCCGTCGTCGCCTTCACCACCGCCACACCTTTCTCTGTCTGGCCCCGACATGAGTGCCTCTGGTCCCCGCCGACCAGCCATGTCTCGACCAACCGACGGAAAGTCGGGCACGCCCCTCCTCTACAAACCGACCGACGACCACCACAGCGACGACGAGCACGATGTCGAGCGCGGCCGCAAGTCCTCCAACGGCTACGCCCGCGCCCACAACCGCAGCGGCTCGACCCGGATCGCGGGCACGGGCTCGGCCTCGTCCTCGACGGCCGCGCTCAACCAGCCGCCAGGGGCTCGCCCGCCGCTCAGCCGACGCTCGACCAGGACGATGCGCAGCCGGAGCCCTCGCGGGTACGCCGCCGAGCAGGCCGCGCGCAAAAAGTACACCTACGCCGCCGTCTTTCTCCTCATCAGCCTCGTCGCCTTTTGCGTCCAGACGGAGCTGTCGGCGCATATCCAGCATAATCTGGGCTGGGACAAGGCCTATTGCATGATGTACGTCACCCACGGCTCCTGGACCGTGTTATGGCCGGTACAGCTTGGCATCCTGCGCTTACAAAAGATGCACGTTCCCTGGGACGTCTTCTGGCGCCGCCACAAGCAGCTGCTCAAGACGACCGCCCTCATGGTGGAGATGCGCACCCTCGATGTCTTTGGCGTTCATGTGCAGTACACCTCTCGCTCCTTCATGTACATGGTCCGCGTCACGGCCTTTATCACCTCGGCCCTCACCATTGCCGGCCTGAGCTGGTACATTGCCGTCAGCATGACCACCGCGTCCGACCTGACGGCCATTTACAACTGCTCGGCCTTTTTTGCCTACGTCTTTTCTGTTCCACTGCTGCGCGAGCCGC
This sequence comes from Lecanicillium sp. MT-2017a, assembly GCA_003056585.1. Lineage (NCBI taxonomy): Eukaryota > Fungi > Ascomycota > Sordariomycetes > Hypocreales > Cordycipitaceae > Lecanicillium > Lecanicillium sp. MT-2017a. The sequence goes on from PXYN01000247.1 coordinate 172,315, forward strand.
TGCGCCTCGACAAGTCGATTGCCGTGCTCATCGCCATTGCCGGCGTCCTCGTCGTGGCCTATGGTGATACTGGCCCCAGCGGCACTGAAGGCACCGAAGGCAGCGCTGGCGAGGCAGCCAACCGCTTCATGGGTAACATTGTCATTGGCGTTGGCTCCGTTCTCTACGGCCTGTACGAGGTCCTGTACAAGCGAATGGCCTGTCCACCCGACGGTGTCTCCCCGGGTCGCGGCATGATCTTTGCCAACACGTTTGGTTCCTGCATTGGCCTCTTCACGCTGCTGTTCCTCTGGATCCCGCTGCCGCTGCTCCACTGGCTGCACATTGAGAGGTTTGTGATTCCAAACGCCTCGACCTGCTGGCTCATCCTGCTGGCCGTCCTGTCCAACGCCACCTTTAGCGGCTCTTTTCTCGTCCTCATCTCTCTCACCTCACCCGTGTTGAGCTCTGTCGCGGCGCTTCTGACCATTTTCCTCGTCGCCATTGTCGACTGGATGCTCACGGGCAATCCGCTTAGCCCTGCGGCCATTCTCGGCGGCGGCATGATTATCGTGGCGTTTTTGGCTCTCAGCTGGAGCACATATCGGGAGATGACCGAGCATGAGGCGGCTAAGATGGCAGTCGACTTGACGGATAGCGATGAGGAGGGTGACCTGAGCGGGAGCGATGCATAGAACTAGATGTTTGTTCTTCCCTTGGCTCTTTTAGTTGTTTTATTTTTGCATGTTTGTGGCGTTTGCATCAGATGGGAATGGCGCATAGATGGGGAGATGCTCACAGGATAATGGCATCTTGACACTTGGTTGTTAGAGAAGAGCATGTGTGTGGACACATGCAACTTTACACACTTTTGCTTGGAGAGAAAGAATATGTGGCAGATATATCTAAATCAAACGCTGCGTTATATTCCAATTTACATACATTATATTCGTATCAAACACATTCAAAAGGTCATTACATCGTTGCACAAAATCGCAAAATTACCACATCGCCTCATTAAACGTCTCGAGCACGCTCGGCCTGCCACCCCTCCTGCGCTTCTCCTTTCCCAGATTTCTCACCAGCCGTCCACGCCGCTCAACCTCCCAGCAGGAACTGCTGGCGGCCACCGTCTCGACCGCTTCCGCCCAAGCAAGCTTGTCGGCGGCGTCGCCCGTCTCAAAGACGCGCAGCGGCTCCCAGGTGGGCCCTGGTTCCGGGATGAAGATGCCCGCAAACAGCAGGCCGTAGATGCTGTCGCGCTCGACGAGGATGTCCTCCATGTCGACGCCGCCGTAGGCAAAGTCCTTGACGTTGACGTCGCGCGGCATGATTTGCACGTACAGCTCCTCGAGCTGCGGCGGGGCGAGGAGGTACAGCGAGGCCTGGATGTGCGTGGCCATGGGCACGATGGCGACGTAGGCGAGGCGGCGCAGCGTGCGCGTAAACAGGTACGCCGTCGAGGGGTCGTCGGAGCACAGAAGGCTGAGGAACGGCGAGGGCGGCATGTCGCCGTACGCCTCGGTCGAGTACACGGGCAGCGAGGAACCCTCGTTGACCAGCAGCGACGTCCAGTTGCGCAGGCTGAAGAGGTCACAGGAGAGGTTGTCGCAAGGCGGCGCCGAGTAGCGGCGCTCCGCCTCGCGGGTGCCGTCCGACGTCTGCTGCGCCAGCACAGCCCGCATGTCATCGGCGTCAAACACGGCACCTGTTGCCGCGCGCGACTCCCGCGATAGCGAGAGGACGTGGTGCCGCATGCGAAACGACGAGCCCGTGCTCACAAAGACCTTGCGGCTCACCATTGTCGCCAGGATCGCCGGCGAGCTGACGAGGCTCACGCGCAGCAGGTCCAGCTCCGCGAGCAGCATCTGCCAGAACCAGTTGTTGTCCCACGTCGGGTGCCCGATGATGTCGGAGCGCACCACCGCGCCTGGCCCCCACGACGTCGCCATGTCGAAGCCCTGGCCCGACGCTTGCCGCTGCGTTGATGGCAGGACGCCGTACCGGCCGACGTGGTCCGCGTCCTTGCCGACCAGGTGCTCCGGGTACGGCACGTAGACGGTCAGCCCGTCGACGTAGCTGGCGAGGTTGTTGCCGCGGAGGAACTGCAGGAGATCAGGCAGCTTGTCCTGCGGCAGTCGCCGTGGCAGCTCGGACCTAGTTCCATCGTCGCTTTCCACGTCTGGCTGCTCCAACCGCTCAAAGGTCCATAGGACGTGCCGGAAGAGATGTGGCAGCGCGGCCTGGCGCCAGCGCCGGCTAACCCGCGATGCCGACTTGAGGTGCGTGCGGCACTGATATGAGCCCTCGCCGCCTATATCGGGCGCGCTGCGGGCCGCGTAGTACTCGTCGAGAAACTCGGCAGCATTGTCGCAGAACAGCGGCTCCAGCACCGACGAGCTGTCCAGGAAGCTGAGAATGTGGGCGATGAGCTCGTTCGGGAGGCTCTCCAGGGTCGCCATGATTGGAGATGAAGATGAAAGGCGGGGTTTCGATGGCGGGCAATGGCGGCGGCAATGCAATGGCAGTGGCAGCAGCTCAGCAAGGTGCTATACGTGTATTCACATTGTTTGCTGATTCATGTGCGACTGCCTTTTTGTGCGCCAGCAGCTAAAGTTCGTGGCAAGTGACGTGGTTGATATGTGAGGCGAAAGAGCTGAGGTGACGTCGCTTTTGCTGGCGCATATGCCGAGGCTAGTCGCCTATAAGACGCTTCACCGCCGCCCACCACCACCACACTTGATGGGCCAGCCAAGCATACTTGCGTTTGTCCGAATACAGAAAACTGCACATTGGCAAAGCGACAGCGCCTGTGACACGAGTAAAATAACAAAACGCGGATAATAATTGATACAGAACGGAGGGCTCATATCGGCTCTGAGTAACACTGATCTGATAGGATGTACATATCACCACGCCAAAGTGGCGTTGTATAAGAGCATTGATCAATCTTCTACGACGTGTATGCAAAATATCAATCTTCCTCTAGCGTCGGGAACTTACTCGTATACTCCTGTTTCAATATTCGAATTCAGGAACAACTCGACCGCCATAATTTCGAATCGTGTGCTGGGTCAATTGAACAAGAGGGAAGAGCGCATACGATGTGTGACTTGCTATGCAAGGCTTGCGTCTCGCAGTGGTAGCAAGCCTTTTAGCTGCAGATGCAGAGACTCTCTATTGTAAGCGCCGAAGCAATCCCGAGCTTCTCTCTAGATGCCCCGAGCAGCCGGGGTCGGTCCGTAAGCAAGAACGTGCTCAAAAGTCAACAGCCTGATTTCAACAGCAATAGTGCGTTAGAAGGAATATTCTAACCGGGAAGGCCCAATCATGCGCTGCTATATACAGAAGGCTGTCATAATTGCTTCCTGGTTCCATTACAAAGCTTTATACATGCGCACTGAAGGATCGCGATGACGCAGTAGATGTCGAACTGCCGAGAAGAGCAATGCCATTAACTTGGCAGCTTCATCTGAGTCAGATTTACGTTAGCAAGAGCCTTGTTTATAGACTGAGAAGACTGCATCTGAGAATGCACGAATTGCCTGCGTGGCGAAGAGGTAGGCCAAGGAAACTACCTCGTCGTGGCCGCTACAGCCGAAATATTCGGCTCCTCCACCGCATATGCTCTGGTTCGTCTGAATTTCTATAGCAATGACAAACAAAATAGCTCCATTATAAACTTTGCCAATCATGGTAAGCTATGGTCCACAGCGAGGGTACCATAAACGGGCTCTGCTCTGGCACTCGACCAAGAACGGGGTGCGGGCTCGCCAGGTACCCGACCCGTGCCGTGAGACAGGTGGGTGGGGAACACCAAAACCACCCATCGAAGAAATCGGGAAACAATGAGGCCCGCAGCCGAGGGTGAGATTGAAGAGAAATATATTTCCAGACTAAGTCCTGTGCGCTCCAATAGGAGCTCAGGATTCTTGCTGCTATGTTCTCACTGGTTCTTCCTCCCCTGAACCCACAGCGCATGTTCACATCAGCACTAATGCCGCTTGCTTGGCGGTGTTAGTGCCGCTCCATCAGCAAATTGGGCCATACTGGTACCTGGTGGGAGATTCTCCAACAAAATCTGTTCGTGGTTGTGTTTGAATTTACATCGGTGTTTTTGGTGCCTAAAGGGAGATAGGACTGCAAAATTTCGCCTTGTATAACTCATTTGGCGTAAAGAAACTGGAACTAGCTCCCACGAATGGATTACTTCACATGCGCAAGGTGTGAGAGTGAGCCGTTCTGTCGTTTTTCTCTCTATCCGAATCTGACTACCGCAGGAGATCCATTTATTGAAATCCTTCCCGGAGACTATTTCTTGAACTAACCCAGAAGGTATATCAAGTGTAATACAATGCGTGAGCCCGGCTTATGTGGCTACCTTCGAGGCTCCGTGGGCATCGTGGCCGGACACGTATAAGAAGGGCTGGATCTTTCTGCTTGATTCCTTTTGTCCTTGTGTAGAAAGCAGAAGCACTCGATTTGATTACTTTTGGTATACTTTATTCATCAGATTGCTACCATGAAGTCGTTTTTCTCGACTGTCACTGCTGCCATGGCACTCTGTCTCGGCAGCGCCCGCGCTGACTTGTTGGACTCTGGCGTGTAAGTGCCATGCAAGCCAATTTCCACTTGCTTACTTCTTCATTACATCTGTTTATTCATATACATCACTCCTTATTATCTCTCCTACATCTTATACATGCACGAGAGATATAACAGCTACTGACACCCCCATCCTAGTGTCCCCAAGGAGCAGCTCAACACCACTGCGGTAGCCATGGCCGCCGCCGCCCAAAACTTTGACTGCAACTTCCCAGCCCGCCGCCTGAACCGCGGCGACTGCGAATACCTGCAGCGCATCGGCTTCAGCAACCAGGGCTCCAACGCCGACCGCCCGGGCAACGGCGCGTGGATCGGCAGCGACGGGACCTACACCTTCAAGTTCACCAACGACGCCAACCACCCGGGTCCGGTGGGCGTCATCATCGTGCTGTGGCTGATGGAGGGCCCCAAGGACTACCAGGCGTCGTTTGTCAACGCGCGCCAGCCGCGTATCACCGTGTCGCTGCCCAACCAGGGCGACAGCGTCGTCATCTCCCTGGCCGAGGGCCAGATTGGCGCCTGGGCCGCCGTCAACGGGCACAACACGGTGCTGACGCAGTACGGCCAAATCTCCAACACCTGGGGCGAGTTCAACACCAAGCGCGTGGGCAACACGTTTGACATTTCCAAGGAGGTGGACATGCAGGGCAATTTCATGGAGATTCGCGCCAACAATGGCTGCGTGGCCAACGAGGACCTCTGCGTCTTCAAGTGCATCAACGGCGCGCGCTCTTGCGGTAACGCCGGTGAGTACAAGATCTTCAACTGCGGTCCTCCCAACCCTGGTGCCCAGAGCGCTCCCGACGGCATGAACGGTGGTTGCTCCGGCTGGGGCAACAATGGCCGTGGCCACCTCGACGTCTCTCTCAGACGCTACTAAGCCGTGAAAACGATAGTATCAGGCGTTGGTTGTGAACTCTCTCACTAGCTCGGTATAAAGTTTACTCGTACATACTGTAAATGTTGCTGTTTATACAACACAGAGCACAAAAATTGTACATAGGGTCAGAATATAAAATGATGTATATGTAAAAAATGTGGTCTCCAGACTCCAGACTATAAGATCGACGCTAATAATGACGCTTTCAAAGTCAATGCACATACAAGTAACCCTCCCAGCTATCGCTAATCAATGCTCAAACATAAAAAGGGCATATAAAACCCCCGCCAGACATGGTCCATAACCAGGCTTCATCTATCCAATCCCTGGAAAGGATGAAAACATACGGTTCGCACGGAAACTCTGCCCAAGGTTCAATTTATGTGTCACTAATGTCACCAAAGTTAGTCACCATCTTCCCAACAAATAGAAACCAAACAACAAAAAAAGTGACATAAAAAAAAACTCACAAGACGTGCTCCCGCCCTCCTTCCGCTCAGCACTCCTCATCCAAACCCGACAACACCACAGCGCAACCAACGCCTCCAGCTCGACCCGCCTCATCCGTGCCGAGACGAGCATCTTGGGCTCCCTGACGACGCCACCGTCCCCATCCACCGTCTCCGGCTCCTCATACGCAACGACCCTCCCCTTGTCGTCCACCCACTCGTGCCGCCCTTCCTTGCTCTCCCTGCCGATATCAAACAGCACGACGGGGTCGTCCTCGTACCGGGCGGCGCCGTACGTCGACTTGGAGTCCCTGTCGGACGGCCGCGTTAGCGACACGGCCTGCCACTCGACCCTGTCGCCGCCCCCGACCCGCCGGCGCAGCTGCGACAGCGTCGCCACAGGGCGCAAGCCGAAGCGCTTCCCCAGCGAGCTGCGCGACGACACGGGCGCGACGAACAGGCGCGGCGTGTGGTACATGGTCGGCATCATCTTGACCGAGTACCCCTGCATGCTGTTGGTCAGGTCGTAGATGTGCCGCTCGCGCAGCTTGATGGTCGGCTCGTCCGAGGACCGCCTCACCGAGCGCTCGACCCGGGTCAGCTCCACGTTGGACGTGGCGTAGGTCAGGTTCGTCACTCCGCGGTTGAGCTTGTACAGCTCGGGTGACTGCGCGCTCTCGGCGTAGATGCTGTGGCCCGAGATGATGAGGATGGATGGCTCCTGCAGCTCGTCGCTGTCTGGGTACTTGTCGTGGGGTTGTTCCTCGTCGTAGGCCGGCGGCAGGCCGGCATCGGCACGATCTGTGTCGTCGTTTGCCATGGTGTAGAGATGTCTTTTCAAGCTTGGTCAATTATAAACTTGAAAGTAGAGTTCCCGGTTGCAGGGTAAAAAGGTCCAGGTACAAAGAGTCAAGCTCCGATCAACGCGCGACAGGGCAGTGCTTTTAAGAACAAACGGGCGCATGCATGCAAACGCATTTGACCCGTCCACGGCGAGACAGTGATGTCGTCATGCAAGCTCCAAGCCTCAGCAAGGCCCTGAAAACTGGAGTCCTGTGGCCCGGCAATCTGTGCCCTAGTAGGCTACGGCCGCTGATCATGAGCGTACACTGGTAGGCGCCGAGCCGAAACTGGACCCTGCAAAATACGCCCGACCCATTATCGGTGAAGCACCCTGCAAACCACGAGCGCCGCTACAATCTACAAATCCACCCGCTAATAAGGCGGGCGCAGTCCAGCATGCACGGCCCCGCGCCGCCGTTTTTGCACCCCCACAATGTCTCCCTCTACATTCAGCCACTCGTACGACACAGGCGCAGCCTTTTGTTCATTCACATTCAACTCTTCCTTGACCATTATTCAATTCATTTTATAAAATCGTGGTATATTTTGTATATATGACCGGCACATCTTCTCTTCCTATTCAAAAAATGCCAAGTATGCCCGTAGCCCTCTACATGTCCCAAGGAGCCTTGAACCGGGGCCGTTGTGTAAAAAAGAAGACACCAAGAACACACAAAACAGAATGCAAGCTCCAGAAGGGGCGTTATGAAACAAAGTAAAACAACAAAAGAGTCCAGTATCCAGAAAACAAATGCCAAAAGCAAGAAAAAGAAGAAAACAAGTCGTAAAATACTGTCCAGAATAAAGTGTAGAAGAAGAAGAATAAAAGTATCTCTAGTGTTTGCAGGCCGAGGATGACTATTCGGCCGCTTTTCAGTGGTTATTATCGACGTTATGTCGAGTTGCTCGTCGGACCATCTTCGCCTTGGCTGCTCTTCGTGACGGAATCCGGTTTGGCGCTCAACCTCGGCGTTCTTTGATCACCATCGTCTATGGAAGTCGGTGTGCTCGAGTTGGCCGTCAGGCTTTGTCCAAATGACGATACCGTGCTCTGCGTCGTACACGGTGATGCGCTGTCCTGGCTCGTCTCCGCTGCGCTTCGCACAGGTATTGTTGCACTGCTCGGAGGAGGACCCAAAACGGGGCTGTCACAAGCCATGACGCCATCAGAATCAATCGGCTGGTTGAATACCGCTCCCTCTTCCATGGGATCCATGCTGGCTTCCGTTTTATACTGCTGACGTCCGTTGAATCGCGGTTCTTGTGGCGAGGGAGACTCGATGGCTCGTCGGAGCGTGGCGTCGTACTCCGCCTCGGAAATCTCCAACGGGCTTGGTGACGGTGTGCTCCAGCTCGCGTCGATGATGGGGGCATTGACATATGCATCCAGCTTTCTCCGCAGCACCTCTGCGCGAACGGGCTTCGCCAGGTAATCATTCATGCCCGCAGCCAGGCACTTCTCCCGGTCGCCTTGAATGGCGGACGCCGTCATGGCAATGACGAGAATCTTCCGAACCGCCTCGATGGGATCCTTGCGAATGAGCTTGGTAGCCTCGTAACCATCCAGCACCGGCATCATCACGTCCATGAGAACAATGTGATACGGGCTGCCCTCTTTGGCCTTGACTCGAAGTCCCTCTACCGCCTTCATGCCGTTCTCGTAGGCGTCGACATTACGGTAGCCCAGTCGCTGGACATACTGGATAGCAATCTTTTGGTTGATCGGGTTGTCCTCGGCAATGCAGATGCGAATGTCCTCCTTGCTCAGCTTCGACAAGTCCAGTGCCGGATTTGGTGCAACGGCCCTGTCGAAGCGGGACGTCATGATGGAGTAGCGATCCAAAGGCGGCGACGATTTGGATTGTGAGAGTGCGTCGCCCGCAGAGACATCCGGCTTTGTCTTTTCAAATGTGACGGTGAACCAGGCCGTTGTGCCCACCTTTTCCTCGCTCTCCAGCTGAATCTGGCCCTTCATCATGACCTCAATAAGAGACTTGCAAATGCTCAGACCCAGACCGCTTCCGCCATACTTTCGAGCCGTGCTGGCATCTGCCTGACTAAACGGCTGGAACAGCTTGGCAAGCTGCTGCGGCGGGATGCCAATGCCCGTGTCACGGACCCAAAATGTCAGCGTCGCGCTCTCCGTCGTCTCGGACTCGAGTCGGGCTCCAATCGTAATAGAACCGTCTTCGGTAAACTTGAGGCTGTTGCCAATGAGATTGCCGAGAACCTGGTGAAGACGAATCGGGTCTCCATAAATTAGCATCGAAGGCAGCTTGATATCCTGGACGATCCTGACATTCTTCTTCGATGTCTTCTCCCGGTTGCTGTACGACACAGCCCGGACAACCTCGCGCACCATCTCTTCTGGGTTAAAGGCAATAATGTACAGCTTCATCTTATCCGCCTCCATCTTGGAAAAGTCCAAGATGTCGTTAATGACGGTCAACAGGAGATCAGCAGATACCCGAATCGAGTCGGCCATCTCCAGCTGCTCCCGATTAAGCGAGCTGTCGCGAAGAAGCTCAGAGTTGCCAATGACACCGTTGAGGGGCGTTCGCAGTTCGTGGGAAACATTGGCCAAGAAGATGGACTTTGCCTTGGCCGCTTCCTCGGCCAGCTTGACGTTTCGCACTGCCTCTGCCTCTGCATGCTTCGCCTTGGTTTCGGCACGGATTGCCTTTTCCAGCGCCTTCTTTTGCACGGTAACCATGGATCGATTTTCCGCAGAAACACGCTCCAAATTCTTTATCGTGAGAGCATTGGAGTAACTAATAGCCAGCTGGCTGACCAGAAGCTGCAGAACAGACACGTTACGATCGGTAAATGAACGCGGCTCGCCTTCCATGTACAAGACGCCAAGCAGCGGTTTGTTACCATGCGAGATGGGTATGGCGATAATCGACTTGCCCAGCGGGTTCCTCTGCAGCCAGGTTTCGTTGACATTGCCGGCACGCTCATCTGTGTTGAGGTCGGGGATGAACACAGCCTCGCGGAAGCGCGTGCAATACAGCACAACATTGTCGGCAATGAGCGATGTCCCAGCCAAAGGCAGACCAGGGTTGTGCAGCGACGCGCCCTTCTCCGGGTCACCGCTAGCGGCAACGCACCACGAATTGCCATCGCCATCAGGATCTTGGACGACAATGGCAGCAAGCGTAGCAGAGCCGCCACAGGTTTGAAGAATGACGTCGCACATTGTCGTGAGGAGCTCATCGACCTGCAGCACGGAAGAGATGACTTGTGAAGACGCGAGAATGGCATGCAGGTCAATCATATCAAGAGCAGGAAGCCCAACCCAATCTTCAGACTGCATGTTCATGGATCCCCGCCAGGCTCCGATTCGATCGCCCTTAATCTCAGCCATGGTGTGCGACGGAACTTGCGTCAGCTCGTCGCCGTCTTCACCGTCCGTAGGGCGATACTGCACGGAGCCTCCATCGGCGACAAAGTCGGTTTGGATCGCAACGTCGGCGGTCTGATGGCTTCGGGTCGGCCCATGAAGTAAGAGAGAATGCTCCATCTCAATAGACTTGGCGATACCAGTGGCACCCAGTTGCCTGAAGAACCCAACTGCCTCCAAAAGAGCAGATCGAGCAGATCTTCGCGCCCTGCGTCGAAGGAAGAAGCCCGCCATCAGGTAGTTACCAAGGCCTTCTTCAAAGGTAAAGTTGTGCTCAGTAGCATGGTCCAGGGCTTCTTCATAGTGCTGCACCGCATAGCCATGCTGGCCAGCGAGTTCCACCATTTGCGCCTGCAATAGCCGCGACCAGCAGAAGTAGTTGACGTCAGACACCTCTGCCCACTGGTCAATCAGTTTGACAAAGCCCTGCAGCTCCTTGACAATCTCTTGCGTCTGCGCAGAAAAGTTGGTGGTCGGCGAGCGCGGGTCCTGCATTTGTCGAAGCAGCTGGCCGGCTCGAGAAAGACCGTAAAACAGGAGCACAAGGCGGCTGTTTCGCGAGGACCAGAGGGCTTCCAGCTTATCGTAGCAGGTCTTGCCAATCTCCACGGCTCGCTCGTAGTGGCCAAACAGGAACAAACAGACAAGCTCGAGACTTTCATATATCATGAGAGATCGGTTGCTATCGTGCGTCTGTGTGGATAGCCAAGTCTTGTACTTGACGCTGTCATGCACATCGTCGGACATGATGCCGAGCGCCTCATGACCGCGCGTTTTGCCTTGCAGCGCACGACACGCCTGCCGAATGCCCAGCATCATGGAGCCCCCTCGTGTGTCGCCGTGCCAGTTGGGGATTTCTTCGCAGGCGAACTGACAATAGCTTTCAACGTCATCCAAGTGTTCGCTGGCGAAGAACTTAGCTTGTGCAGACAGCCCGTAGCTCAGAATCGTCGACATTCGGTCTCCGCCGACAGACGCCATCTCGACCGCGTCCTCCATCTGAGAAACGGAGAGGGGCATTGAGCAGTAGATGTGTGCCAAGAAACAGGCATGCAGCATCTGTCCGCGGGCAATGGTAAAGGGGTCCTGGGTGACCAACAGCAAATCCTGCGAAATGGAACCGAGCTCGGCGGCGAATTCTGCCATAGAAAACCGGCACAGGGCCACCACGCCAAAATTGAGGAATCCGAGCCCAGACTGCAGGAATGCACCCTTTTCAAAGTGCGTCTCGACCATAAGTATAGTGAGGTGATAGTACTCTAAGCTATCGCTCCACCACGCGGCACCCAAGCTCTCCGAGAGCACTGAACCGACGGATGTCATGACGGGATCCTTCGACTGCTTCTCGCTGACAATATCCGATCGCTCCATGGTGCGTAGCTTGACAGACAAAGCCTCGAATCGCGCATCGCACTTGTCATATGTCGGCTTCGGGTCAATTTCTATTCCCATGCCCGTAAGGCATTCTTTGAGGGATATGAGAGCAGCCAAAGAATTGCCGTTTTGCGCAAAGATGCGCGACTGGAGCATATAGGCAGGTGCCTTGTCCATTGCCGTCTTTGCATTTGCAAAGATTACTGACAGCAAGTCGTTGGCAGCTGGCAAGCGGCTCATGTATAGGTAGCACTCTGCAGTCCGTAAGTAGAGCTGAATAGTCTCCTCGTAGCTGACGTCTTCCTCATTATCGTCCCATGGCTTTGCTTGAAGGAGCTGCAGCGCTCTACTGTAATACTTTGCGGCAGTTGGTCGGGCGCCATTCTCGACAGCTGCATGCGCACGCTCCGTAAGGAGTCGTCTAAATTCACCGCGCACGGCCACGCGCTCTCCAATAATGGCCGTTGCCTTGCTGACATGGCGCGCAACGTCCTCCCGTTGCTTTGCGTCCTTGCCGTAATATTTGATAAGCGTCTGGGCGATGATGAAGTGCATCTTCTTAGAATTGCACTCTCTCAAAGCAGACGACGCATGAATATATCTATCATGTGCAAAGCGGAACCGATCGTCCGTTTCACTCTGCACAATAATGTAGGCCTGCACGGCGGCTTGGAGACCCTCAATGGCCTCGCCTTCGCTGTACTGCTTCTGTTGAGGTGCATCGGGGCAACACGTGGAGTTTTCATCGGCAAAGTCATACTCGCCACTCATCAGACGGCAGATGAGCTCAAAGGAGAACGAGTTTCCAATGAGCGCCGCCCATGCAAGTACGGCTCGGGACGCCGCCGGCAGCTCGTTCAGCCGGCGGGTGATGAAGTCGGTATCGAGAACGTCGTAGTCTTCTTCACCCTTGAAAGTCGAAAAGAGTTTATCCAGGTCATAATGCCACTTGCTGTCACGATAATCGTACCATATACACTTTTTGCGATAGCAGGTGCTGAGCATCTCGCGCATATAGAATGGGTTACCAGCCGTTTTGGACTGCGTCACGAGGGCCAAGGATAGTATATCGTCTGCTGGGCGGCCCAGAGTAGCGGCGACATAGCTGAGGACGTCGTTTTCGTTGAGAGGAGTCAGCTTCAGCTTGGTGACGAGCGGTCGGCTGTTCCGGGGCAGTTCCTCGATATCGGGAGGCGAGATGACGCTGTGCATTCTCTCCGGAGACAGCTCGTCCGGTCGGTATGTGAGAATGAGAACCATCTGCATGCGAGCACTGATAATCTGCGAAACCAGTTCTAACGACTCGTCATCCGCAAAGTGGAGGTCTTCTAAGCAGAAGCATATCATCTTATGGGTGCTAAAGACACGCAAGACATCTAAAAATGTGTTGATGAAGCGTTTCGTCTTGGTTGATGCGCCAGCACGCAGAAACTCATGGGTACTCTGAGGCGGCACAGCTAAGCTGTTCGTCGATGGACCAGGCGAGATTCCTGGCGAGGAGCCTCTTCGCTTCCCGCCCCGGCTGTTACCACGTAACCCTGAATTCTGTGACAGGGCCATGTTTCGCTGGACGACAGTGTCGACGGGCCCGAGAAGGAACTCGGGTAGGCCGAGAACCCTGTGCAGCATCGGCCATACTGGGCGGATATACTGCTTCAGGGCCTGGTGAAACGGCGTGTCTGTATTTCTCTCGCCCCAAACTTGCTTGAACAACGATGATAGCAGCTTTATCAGCGGCCCATGCGCCGTCCTCTTGGCGGTGTCGAATTTCGCCGTCGCGCAGTAGCCACGCTTGCGCAGATCTGGCAGGATCGATTGCACCAGGCAACTTTTGCCAAGGCCCCCAACACCCTCAATCGTGACCACCTCGCCCTGTCCCCTGCGTCGGAACTTGACCGTGCCCAATTGTCTTGACAAGGTCGAGGCCCCTGATTCGAGGGTAGAATGTCGGTTCGCATCGACGCCACCACTATCGCCGGCGCTCTGCGTTTCGGTCGAGACGGATTGATGCCGCTCCCATCGGCGGGTTATACGGGGAATAGGCATTGTGTTTATAGACTGGTTTGTGGATGTCGTGTCGGAGGTCAGGTTGTCGTTCAGGTTGGACGACTGGAAGCTGCCCTTGAGCGAGCCGCGCATCTCAGAAGAGTTCTGCGTAAAGGAGCCGCTGCGTCGGGTAGTTCCGCCAGTGGAACTGGCGCCTTCGCTGGAAATGTCATCGCCGATAAAAGGCTCATTCATTAGGCTCGAGCCGTCGGAAAGCTTGTTTCCCTGGTCCTTGGTGTGCATGGCGTGGTTCCTCGACATCCTGTCTATGACGCGCAGCAGCGTGGCCTTTTCCTTTTCGCGGCCGACCATGTCCGTAGGCAGCATGAAAAAGGACGATACGTCTTTTGTCGCAATCGGCATGTCCGTGAGGGCCTGGAGGTCGCCCTGGCTGAGAAACTCCTGCACCCGGACCAAGTCATGACGTAGACCACTGGCGGAGTGGTAACGGTCCGCCACATTTTTGGCCGTGCACTTTTGGATGATGGCGCCGAGCACATCTGGCAGGTCAATCCGCACGGTCGTGACATTCGGTATTCGCTTGCCAAGGACGCCTTGCACGATGTCGAGTGGGCTATCGCCTGTGAAGACCTGCTGCTGGGTAAGAAGCGACCAAAACAGGACGCCCATGGAGTAAATATCGGTGCGGGTATCGGGCTCCGCCGGCATTCGACCCGTCTGCTCGGGACTGATGTAGAGCAGCTTGTTCTTGGCGCCGAGTTCCTTGGACAGCATGGACCAACCGGTGCTGGTGAGGCCGTGCTCAAAGGAACGCAAACCGGAGCCGAATGACATGATCCGGACCTTGTTCTCCTGGATGTTGAAGTGGAAGGTATCGCCGTGAATCATGCCGCGGCCGTGGTGCAGCATTTCCAGCGCGTGGGCAGCGCCAATGGCGAAGTCCAAAAAGTCATGCAGGCCGATGGGCGCTTGCAGCGGGCGGTTTCGGTTAATGTATGAATGGTACAGGTCGCCTTCTTTGCGGGCCATGTAAAATGCCGGGCCCATGTCGAGCACGTCCATGAGGTGGTTCCGTCCAAGCTGCTGGTAGATTGCCACGACGAGACCGGCACGCTCGCCGGCGAGGGGCGGCAGGCGGATGAGGTCCAGAGGCTTGACGATGTGGTCGCCATTGGGGTCGACGGTGGCCAGGAACGTCTTTGCAATCTGGAAAGAGCGCTCCTCGCGGATGGCGTGATGGGACACGCGTGCAACGATGGGCTCTTCCACATATGTTATGTCGGCCGACGTCGAGGATGCCGTAGACGAGGTCTGCGTCAGGTAGCTCGGGGACAGGAGGGGGTCGACATCGGAGGTTGGGGTCGCGGGTTGGATGGAGCCTTGTTCAGAGGTCGACGGTCGCAGCTTGCCAGCTGTGCCGGGGCTCGGGGTCGGCTGCGAGGCGGTAGACGAGGTCGAGGCGGTTTGGGGCGTCACGCGAGTTCCAAATACGTGCCTACAGGAAGCCGAAGAAGGTGATGGGTTAGCATGGCGGCGCGACAGGTCGTCCAGGATGGAAGGGAAAACTCAACGTACCAAAAGTCGTATGTCGAATGAAACGGCTGCCTCGTTTCATCCCAAGTATAGCCCGCAACTTGCCGCAGCCGCTCAAAGAGCCGCGCAGGAGGCGGCGGAGGATCCAGGACCTCCTCTGGGACTAGAGATGCGCCAGCCATGATGCCGCGAGAGTCATGGGACGAGGGGGGGGAGGGGGGGGAGGATATGCAACAGCGCAAACGACCGCCGTTGGTCCTGGAGCTCTAGCCGGAGCGGTCTAGTCGCACAACCCGGGGGGCGGGGGGGAAGGCGTCGACTTCCGCAGCTAGAAAGGGAATATTCCAAGGAGACGAGGAAAAGGCGTCGCGTAGGATTTGATCAAGACTCAGTCGGACGGTCTAGAGCGTTGGTTGCCAAAGGTGCCCATGGTCGTTTGGTCTCGCAGTCTCCGGGCGTGGTGAGGGGGTTTTGTTTGCAGGAGGACGAAAGCAAGGATCGTTGCCCCGAGCGGGTAGGGGTATTGTTGCGGAACGGCAAAGTGTTGTCTGTTATTCTCTGCTGCAGGCGACCTGGTAACACAAGAAGTCGAGCAAAAGTAGCGAGCGACAGCCGAGTCGGACGGGGGGAGGGGAGAGCAAGAAGAAAGGTGATGTGATGTTGCGGAGGGGGATGGTGCCGGGACCACGCAAAAGGTTCGGTGTATCGTGCGCCCGTTTTCGCAAAAGGCGATGGGTAAATTCTGGGTTTTCCGCGGCGGCAGGGCTCTGAAGCTTTTCTCTTCTGCCACGTGCTGAATTTACTTTAGGCGAAAACGACGCTGGGGAAAAGAAATACGCAGCAATGACGAACCCGGCCAACAACAAGCAAGCAGTAAAGGAGCTTTCAATGCAGGGAAGCAACAGGAGCAAGCAAGAACTGAGCAAAAGCTTGGGTCGAGTCTAGTTTGCAGGCGCCGGTTCAAGGGTTGCTCGCGAGCCACTGGCGGCGGCACAGAGCCCCGTAGTCCGTGGTAAAAACTGGGGACAGGCGACAAGAAAGGTGGTCCTGGCACAGGCGGCGAGCGGTATTGGGGGAACCAATGGGGGGGGGGGGGGGGGGGGGGTGGGGGGAGACTGCCGCTTCGCTGGCCACCCGTCGCGGTGGTGCGTTTATTACTATGGTGTCCGGGCTGGGTTGGGCTGGTTTTACAGGCTGCAGGCTAGCTACCACGACTAAGAAGGAGAACGGGGCCACCGCAGAAACGATTGGCGTTGTTTTGGCGCTTGGCCAAATGCAAGGCCATGTCGCCCCATGTTTCAAACGGTTGGCCAACCGATCAACGATC